>VKKT01000242.1:201305-212789 GCA_008038995.1 Haliotis laevigata
CACTCACTCACTCACTCACTCACTCACTCACTCACTCACTCACTCACTCACTCACTTGTACCACCCTTTCCCCCAGTCACTAAGAGCACATTTTATCAATTAGAACACACAAAAACAGCATCTGTCCCTAAGAAAGTAAAAGACTAGTGCACCACAGTGTTAACTGTTAATGTTAAAGATGTCAATAAAACTGAACAGACCTTTTGTTTACCACCACAGTGGCATCCCAAATCCTTTAAAATTGTTTGATCCGTGAAGATCTGGGATCGAATTGGCCTTCAGCAATCCCCAGCAACAGGTGACTTACGGGATCACAAATGCACAGATCAATGCAACATGATTGATGCTTGTGATATCAATCACTGGATTGTATGGTCCAAACTTTATTTACAGACCACCATCATGTAGCAAACAAACAAATATAAGCTTGCAATATTTGGAATTGAATTTGATAAAATTTGCTTCTAAACTACATTCTGTTTCAAATTGGCATAAGCCATCTCCATTGGATATAACAGCACATCAAGACTTTTATCTTTCTGCAGATGTTCACATACTGATCAAAGAGGGAAGGGTTCTTGAATTTTTTGGAGGAAATGTTTTGTATTGAAGACTGAACACACAGTTTCTTAAATATCACCATCATGTTCATGATCCCTATCTTTTTTTGTTCAGTATATGACTAGACTAATATGTTGTATATGAGAACTGTTAGCGAAGTAAGACACTCATTCTGACCCCATTATCTGGATGGATGGCAGTTACAAAGCTGATTTACATCTACAGGATTAGGAAAAAGTATTACTCAAGTCGCAATAACTTCTTAGGAAGACATTTGAAGATATTGTTCAGTGATCTTTCTTTCCTGAGTCAGCATTGTATTGCACAAGACTCTAGGTTTTTCCTTGTATAGTCTGTCTGCCTTTCAGAATCTATAGCTGCTGATGGGGTGATACATGCGATGGATGGTTACCTTTGGAAATTGTGCAGGCAAAGCATTTTGTTTGTTGTGTCGCAACATTTGACATTTTCACTGACTGTTGTTTGGATTAAAATGTTGGATGTCTTTCCCTTGAGATCAGTAGGCTGTTTCGTTATTACATGTAACGTGATCTGTCGCAGTGTCTGTTTAAGAAACTGTTAACAGTCACTGTGATTGTCCGTGTCTGTGTGTCTGTTGTATAGAAAAATCTATCCACTGACTTCAACATCACCCACCCACATTGACCTCATCTACATCAACCTCACCTAATTAGCCTAAACTAATCAGCCTCACCCACCCACTTCAACCTCACCCACTGTTAATAACCTCATCCACCTTCATCAACCTCACCCAATTCAAACCTCGTCCACTTTCAACAACCTCATCCACATTCATCAACCTCACCCACAAGCATCAACCTCACCCACTTTCAATAACCTCACCACCAGCAACAACCTCACCCACCAGTATCAACTTCGACCACTTTCAACAACCTCACCCACTAGCATCAACCTCATCCACTTTCATCAACCTCACCCACTTTCAACAACCTCACCCACCAGCATCAACCTCACCCACATTCAACCTCAACCACCAGCAACAACCCCAACCACCAGCAACCTCACCCACTTTCAACATTACCCACCAGCAACAACCTCACCCACCAGCATCAACCTCACCCACTTTCATCAACCCCGTCCACATTCATCAACCTCACCCACATCCAGCAACCTCACCCACCAGCAACAACCTCACCCACTTTCAAAATTACCCACCAGCATCAACCTCACTCACTTTCAACAACCTCACCCACCAGCAACAACCTCATCCACTTTTAGCAACCTCACCCATCAGCATCAACCTCACCCACTTTCAACAACCTCACCCACCAGCAACAACCTCACCCATTTTCAACATTCTCATCCACATTCATCAACCTCACCCACCAGCATCAACCTCACCCATTCTCAACAACCTCACCCACCTTCATCACTTACAACAACCTCACCCACTTACGTCAGCCTTAAACACCAGCATCAATTTCACTCACTTAATCAGCCTCACCTACTCTCAACAACATCACCCACTTTCATCAACTTCAATCACTTACATCAACTTTACCCTTCCATGTAAAATGAACATACAGTGACATAAATGAAATATCATACATAACAGCCTTAAACTCACTCACTCACTCTGTGACTCCCCCATCCATGCACATCAACAAAATTATCTTCATATTTGTATAACTGTAATGTTCCCTCACTCAATCAGGGGTGGTGGGGTAGCATAGTGGTTAAAACATTCTCTCATCACCCGAACGCCCGGGTTCGATTCCCCACATGGGTACAATGTGTGAAGCCCATTTCTGGTGTCCCCCCGCTGTGATATTGCTGACTAGGAGTCAGCGTTTAAAATTCCCACCTGCTCGACCATCAGGAACGATCTATTTTCATATCGGACAGTCAAATTTCAAAAGTAGCCTGGTCCGGTAGATATTTTTACCCCTAGCAGTAAATATTTCATTATATCAGACAGGTTCTCTTGTCATCAGCTTGAAGTGTTTAAGGTATTATGAAAATTCTATTAAACTACTTAAGATTGGACAGTTCTTGTTAGGATAAGCAATTTCAGTTTACCTAAACTCGGTTCATTGCCTGTTAGTGCTATGTAGTTCATTGTGAATGGAGCTTGCGCGAGTTGGAAATGGCAGTCGCAGTTTTTTTATGGTTGAAAAGCGGACAGGCAAGTTTGTATCCGGACTGTTTATTTAAGTTACCAGTCGGCTGTCTTGGAGTTTTAGACACTGTTGGAATATTGCCTGAATATTGCTTGAATATTGCTGGACCAGACAAACCAGCAGTGACCGGATGGGTGAGTGCACGTCATCTGCCAGAAACATTCCATCTACATCCCATTAGTCCTGCAGCATGATGGTATTGATGACTGGGGCGTCACATGATCAGTAATCCGATGATAACTCCTATTGATCATATAAACAGATCGGTGTTAGTTGTGGAGATAGTAAACAGAACCTATCAATCTCCCCCGCACTGTACAAACTCGGGTTCTTCTGCCCATGTTATTCTAGGAAACATGGCAAAACAAAGCCAGGGTTTCTAACGGCTATTGAGAAAATAATTGAATTCAAATTATAGCTGGCTTTCTCGATAAAATGGATTTCAAGAATGTCCTGTTGATGCAGTATAATTTTTGTCTCCTTTTTTATCGTTTCTGTTGTGAAGTGGAGTATCCGTGCAGAGCTGAGACTGCTTGTTCAGGGGTTACATCAGGGACAGTATTAGATGAATCTGTTTGAATTTGTTAAAGTCTTCTGGATCCAGTTAGACTGAAACAATAGTGAGTTGCCATTGAACTGAAATATTGATCTGAATATCAGGGACTCCCTTTAGGTTCAGCTACAACCATTGTCAGTGCTTGGTCAGTCTCTGGTCAGTCCCTGCTCAGCCCCTGCTCAGCCCTTGCTCAGCCCCTGGTCAGTCCCTGGTCAGTCCCTGGTCAGCCCCTAGTCAGCCTCTGCTCAGCCCCTGCTCAGCCCCTGCTCAGCCCCTGGTCTAATAACAATGTGGGGAGTGTGGAGAGAATTGGTTCCTATACCCCATGTTTGTTGTAGGTGTAATGATGCAGGGTTACAGTGTGTACCGGGCTGGATGTGTGCTCTCCTCCTAAAGTGCTGTAGGTTGTTCTCATGCCATGATCCCCGTCACGACATTGAAGGAATATTGCTAAAAGCGGCATAAAACCATACTAACTCACCCATGCCTTTACCTATGTGATCGTTTAGAGGCTGTTGTGTTAGAGATGACACACTTGTGACTGCAGCTTTAAATGGCATTCACTCCCTGGATCACTTCCAACATACAGGGCTTTAGCATCTCTGTGTGTGTTAGTTTTGATTTAAGTCACTTTCAGCAATATCACGGCACAGGACACCAAAAATGGGCCGTACACACATGTGTACCCATGCGGGGAATCGAACCCAGGTCTTTGGGGTGACTAGCAACCGATTTTACCACTGGGCTAAGCCACCACACCCTTTGGCATCTGTACAAATACCAATGTAAAACTTCCTCAAATGCTGGGTCTTCTCAAATAATGCTGTATCAGCTAATTTCCTTTTGTTGACATGGCGATACTTTAAACAGAAGTAAATAGCATTAAAATTGTATGTTTCTTGTCCACATGATGATTAAAAATTGATTTTTTAAAATAAAATTGTGAGTGCATCTCTCTGCATACCTGCCATCTGTTCATTTGTGTGTTGATGTTTTCTTTTTCTTTTTTTGAGTTCCACCTTTTTGTGTTTCCGTAATGAACGTATATTTGGTTTGTCAGAGAATGTTCATCTTTGAAGCAGTGCTTGAGGACTTTGGATATCTTCCAGAATTTGGTTTCATGTATCCTTTGTGTATCGACTAGTGCTGTGTGTGTGTCTGGAGTTTTCATTTTTGAGAAATGTTTTGCATCTCGTATTTCATGTACACTTTCTGTAAAATACTCTAATTGTCTGGAGACATTGTTGAGCAGACCTATATTCAAATTGAACATTTTATCTTGAAGCTAGCTGATATTTTTAAATTCAGTCTATCAACCTTTGGATGTTCCTATAGTTTGCCATATAAAGGATAGACCATACTTCATGGTAGTACTCAGATCCATGGTAGTACACAGATCCATGGTAGTACTCAGGTCCATGGTAGAACTCAGGTCCAGGATAGAACTCTGATCCATGATAGGACACAGATCCATGGTAGGACACAGATCCATATTAGTAGCTGGATCCATGGTAGGACTTGGTTCCAAGGTAGGATGCTGATCCATGGTACAATGACGGAACATGGATCCATTGTAGATAGGATTCCGATCGATGGTGGGGACATCGTAAGTCATCTGAGTCCCCACTGGGCATGGTTTCATCCCGTGGGAATGCCGGAAGCAAAGAGTGAGTTTGAATCCAGGATTACCTTGGTGTGTTTCTGGGTTTGTCTGTGCCATACTCCGAGTGGTTGTCTTGGGTTTTTCCTTCCACATGAACCTGGCCACAAAAGCCATGAAGATCCTGGGTTAGAATTGGTCTTCAGCAATTCAGCGGAGGTTGCTCAATTATTTACCAACTGCCGCCATATAGCAAGAATATTGCTGAGTGTGGCGTGAAACAACAATTCTAAGATGCTTCGGGGAAAGATCAATGGTGCCGACAGTACTTTATCAGACGGTAATGTGCACTTTTTGCATTACGTCACAATGTATTGGCCTCACTGCGCCATTTTAGTCTGCCCCCTTGTAATGGAACAATTTTGCATTACATCACAATGTAAGTGACGTCACGATGCATGTCAGTTGTCATCGCCTCGTACAGCCTCCTACAGTAAGCTACTCCGTTGCATCCCATTTCTTGGTTTGCATTTGCTTCACGCAGCTAACATCACTGGCGGAAACATAACGTTAATGTTTTCCGATGGTTACAATGTCTCAGCGACACGGTAACGTTCGCAATGTTTACATTCCCACAATGCAATCGTGGAATGTCGCTTGAATACTCAGCTTCATCTGGATGTACTGATCTAAACTTACATTGGTAGTAGATATGCGACGTTCATATTGTCCCATGTGGTTTATGTTAATCACAGATGTAATTAAAATATTTTAGAGAAGATATTTAATCCGAACGTAAACCGTCATCAAACTGTTTATCATTTTTTTTCTGGTAACGTTCGTCTTAACGTAGGGCAGACACATCTATAGAACAGCGCGCCAGTTAGCCCTGTGTGAGGATTCTTAATTTAGGTCACAGACACCGTTGTTTGTTATCTGCCTAAGATTAATCATAATTATCCTTAGAAAGTATCAAACTTGGCATCATAGAAAAGAAATACAGTTTGCTCTACCACCATGCATAGTGTAATAAAGCACACTTTCGCCCTGAACTATTATAGTTAAAGCACGAGGACGCTCTTTTCTAAGATGCCAAATTTAAAACTTTCTAAGGATAATTACGATTAATCTAAGGCAGAAAACAAACGACGGTGTCTGTGACCTAAATTAAGCACACTTTTGTGTAATAAAGCACACATTCGCCCTGAACTATTATAACGTTAAAACACTCGGACGCAAGCGTCCTCGTACATTAACTATAATAGTTCAGGGCGAAAGTGTGCTTTATTACACTGGTGGTAGAGCGAACTGTATTTCTTAAACCAACCAACCTATTTGTCCACAAGTTTAATTTATGAAGTTCCCTCACTCACCCAACAATGAAGTAATCACACACCCTACACACCCTGAGCTGTTTTCAACTTCAACCAGGACCATGTATAACTGAAAAACACACTTTTCCAGGCTAGGTCATGATGTCCATCAAATATACTGAAATTCAAGCTATAATAGTTTACCTGACTGAAAATGATTCCTTCTGAAAACACATTAACCAGTTGTGAAATCTGAGCAGAATGAGGTTCTGGCTGTCGACTTCAATATGTGGTGATGAATGTGTAGATGAAAGCTGTCAGATAGAAGATCTGCCATGCTTGTTGAACATGAGACTACCCTTCCATGATAAGAGCCGGTCAATCAACATTAATTCTCATCATTTAATCATTATATTTTGTGTCTCAAGTTTCCTAAATGATTTTGCTATTGTATTACTTAATGCAAAAGTGTAACAGCAGTTTACATCAAGACATTTAAAAACTCATCATCAATATTAGACAAGCATTTTTCTCACATGCATGGCTTGGAAATGGACAAACCTTTACTTAATATGAAAGAAAAGGAAATGGACAAACCTTTAATTCAGATGAAAGAAATTAATCAAAATGCAAAGTAAAAAGAACTTCATGTATGTCTAACAACAACAACCTGTTTCTTATGACAACATTCGAAGGTTATTGGGAGGAGTCTTTAATGTTCATTGTGGAAGGATAGTTTGTGATCAAAGTTTCCCTGTGTGCCCAAGGGAAGTAACTCTGCACAGCTAATTACAGTTCCTTATACAACATATCATGTTGACATGGATGGTCTTCCAACATTTTGGGGGAGGTGGGGTAGTCTGGTCATTGAATCATTTTCTCGTCACACCGTCTCCTCTGACGTGATTTTCCTGGAATATTGCTAAAATCGGTATAAAACCCAACTCATTCATTCCAACATTTTCCTGCTCGCGATAACATTTTTTGGCATGTCAACCAAAGCCCAACCAAATAGTCCTAGCAACACCTTCTGCTCATGAAGAACATGTCCAGTCTTGTATCATGATCTGTCCAAGATCTTCCGGCTGATGATGACAAGTATATTATTAGGTTTTGATTTCACTAAAGTCTTAATTCTCAATTCTCACATAATACAACGCTAAACATTCTGTCCTGCTAGCTGGCCTAAGTTTACCCATGTGCACCGTCAATTACCCAGCTAACCCACTTCCGTGCGCAGATCTTGCTCAATGTCACTTCCGTGCAGGAAGGGGGGAAGACACCCCCAGCCTAGCAAATGATATATCTCAACATTCAATATGTTTTCTAGTTTTTCTTCTTTTTTTCTTACAGGCAAACATGAATGACAATATCAAATAGTGTTAATAAAAGAAGGTAAAATGTTTTTAAACATATTTGGGGATTATTTAAATTATATTTTAAAAGAATATGTACAGAAGCAATTTCAGAAGTAAAGTTGTCTGCCTTTGTGATTATTCTTCTCCATCACTTACAGTCACATGCATCTGTCAAAATATCACAAAATCACAGTCTTCAATTTGTTGTCCAACTTCAAACACTCAAGAATTAAAATCACCATCCATGAATCTGAAGACATCCAGTTTGCAACACATTCAAAAGTCCAACACCAGATGCCCCTCTTTTCGTCATTGAGTTAGCAAGTTGCTGATCACCAGGAATCCATTTCACAGAGCTCACTTCATTGTTCTGTAAGTACTGCTGAATTGCAGCAATATCAAGGCTCTAACTCTTGTCATCAACAAGACTGGTTGAATGCACAGCTTCTACCACACTTCTTCTGTCAACAAAAGCATGAATATTAAAACTGCTTGTTGATCTTGTAATTTCTTCGACGAGTCTTCTCAAGTAAAACGCGTCCTCAAGTCCTTCCAGCAAACTCTATGTCTCTGCAGCTATTGTAGATCTCACTACTCTTCTTATTTTTCCAGCATGCCATGCCAATGGACAACTGATTATTCTCCCCAACAAGGAAAATCACATGAGCCCCCACACTTCTTACACCATCACACAAATTGGCATGCGAGGCATCAGCAAAAATCACAAACTTCCATTCTGAAACATTTCCAATATATGGAAAGTAGTTCTTCGATTCACAGTATTTCAACTTCCGAATCACTTTTACTGCCCTCAGTAGATCATCCACAATTCCAGTCTTTAACTTAGTGCTGAGTTCGATCATTTCTAAAGCAAGATCAGGCCTAGAACCTTGTACAAGCCAATTGATCTTTCCAACAAGACTTCTGAGCTGTGTCTATTAACGAGGACTAAGAGGTTCATGTTTCTGTGTCTTTCTTTGTAATGAAATGTTTTCCACTTCCAACTCTTCCAGATATTCTTGTTGATCTACCATGATTCCATCTGAATCCTGTGTAATTTGAAACCCCACATATCTGAACTGTCCTGTTTCTATTTTTCCTGCTAAGAATCGATCTTGAAGCTTCACAATGACATTGACCTCAAAAGGCATCTGTCCACAGTGTAAAAAGACATCAACCTGACTAACAATCATGCCAATAAGATGGCCATGGTCTTGCATATAAAACAAAGCAGGGGCAAGTGATGATTGTACACACTTCAGTTGCAATAATTCATCCTGGACACTTGTGTAGAACTGTCTTGCTGCGTCATTCAAACCATACCGACAATGTTTCAATGTCCATATTATTCCACTGTCCTTTAATCCAGCTTCCTGGGGGGGAATAATGAACACATCTCCATCCAACAAACTACCTT
The DNA here is from genome assembly GCA_008038995.1 of Haliotis laevigata. Taxonomy (NCBI): domain Eukaryota; kingdom Metazoa; phylum Mollusca; class Gastropoda; order Lepetellida; family Haliotidae; genus Haliotis; species Haliotis laevigata. The sequence continues at coordinate 210,273 of VKKT01000242.1, forward strand.
GTAAAAATGCGCAATTAATGTCAGTAGTTTTTATAGTCCATTAGTGATGGGCTGCCACAGCGAGAAACACTTTCAAAGCACTCTTACCTATTGTTGGAGAATCTATCTTTACTTCCACATCTTCCTCGAAGCCTCTAGCTACAAGTCTAGCCTTGACTTTATCTCCTTTCTGACATATTACCCACCTTGTAGATATTCTATTCTGACATATTACCCACCTTGTAGATATTCTATTCTGCCCACAGTCTTCAACTTCTTCATATGTATGAAACCCCTTTAGTCCATTCAGCTCTTCTCACTTTAACACAGTTCTCCGACTGAGGAATGGACACTACATTCACTTCCTCTGGGATCACACGCTTCCAATCAGCGACACCTTTCAGATTTACACTCATTGCCTTTTCTCCTCCATCTACTTGCATGTTAAACCAGTTCCTATTTTGACCAGAAACTTTCCCAGCTCTACTGATTATTGTGGCAGTCACCCAATGATCTGAACTTGTGTTCCTGAACATTATCCGTTCATCCTTGTATAAGCTGATCGTGTCAACACTTTCACCATCTAATTTGTCAGTCTGAGCATCTGATAAAGCAGTCACCCGTGTAGCATCCTCAATCATTTCGTACGGCAGAGATGTCAAATGATCAGTTTCAAAATCCTGTCCTCGAAGCTTTGCCTCTTGACACTGTTGTCCACCAAATTCAAAAGTTCCTTCTTCACACTGTTGTCCACCAAATTCATGTCCTGCCTTAATCAATCTGTTAGGAGAAACTCTTACGAATACCCCACCATGATGCACAAAGATAACCTTGCCATCCCCCAAAACCACCTTGCCAGGACCAAACCATTTATCACTCCCTTCACGCTTGTAATAAACCTGTTTTCCATGATTGTAGATTTCCTCTGACGCTCTAATTTTAGAGGAGCTTGAAAGCTAAAATTTCGTGTGGAAGTTTCATACTTTTATTGTTATATTTGCCGTCAAATTTGGAAATGAAGTCATTGATTGCCCCACTTCTCTTGAATAATCTTCAAAGTCTTCGAATTTTTCAAGACTATCAACAAATTCATCTTTTCCAAGCTGAGAGTCAAAGAAAGCTATCAGGGTATCAAAACCATCTTCTCGCTTCAAATCTCCGATAGGTATATTATCAAACACTTTCTCTCATATGCCACATTCATTTTCAGGAAGTGACAAAGCTAGCTATATTCCTTGTGTTGTGTTCTTAACCTCAGTAATTTCACGCCAAGCAAGTAATTCCTGTCTGTACCTCTCATAACTCTGTCCTTTGCCTAACTCAGGTGGATTCAGTTTCAACGCCATTTTATCTTGTTATACACACTGTATACACTCGTAAATTGTCCAGTTTTCGATCAGTCCAAACATGCTTTTATCTCACTTCAAATCTCACTAAAGACGCCAATTTCACTTGTTCGTTGGAAAATACTCTCACAAGGGATCCCTCATAAATATATATCATTCACACTTCACAATAACAAGATGTCTGGAGTTGAAAACAACATGTCACACAAATCAGCAGCATGCGAGAGGTGAAGAATTTTCCGTTGGATGAATGAAGTTTCAAGAGGTAATATTTACGTCTGGGATCTATCAAGAGACACTTCTTTTTCAGCAAACACGCTCTGCGACCATTGTTGATTTCACTTAAGTCTTTATTCACAATTGTCACATAATACAACGCTAAACATTCTGTCCTGGTAGCTGGCCTAAGTCCACCCATGTGCTCCGTCAATTATAAGGAAACCCACTTCCGTGTGCAGATCTTGCTCAATGTCACCTCAATGCGTAGAGAGGGGGGGCACCACCAGCCTAGCAGACGATATATCTCAACATTAGGTACCTACTATTAGGTTTAACCATCCTTGTGTCATAGCGACCGGTTTGGGGCAACGTTTGCCTGAAAGAACATTGAATTCCAAATGCTAATTGTTCCGTATGCATGAAATGTATTTGTGTCAAAACGCATTACTTTAAGACTACTTATAAGATACAAGTCCGTACTGTTAGTCCATTTCCCAATTCCATGGATCAGCGCTCATACTGCTGATCACTGGATTGTCTGGTCCAGACTTGATTATTTCCAGACCGCTGCCATGTAGCTGGAATATTGCTGAATGAGGCAATGGCATATAAAATGTAATGGCAGCAGCAATAGCAATAAAGTCAGTGAATATAACAAAGCAACAATGGTTAAGCTTCTAAAATATGCCGATGCTGGACATTTAGTGTGAAAATATGATCTTCACAAAACAGTTAGCCTTGATGTTAAGTGACATGATGGAGGCATGCTCTTGCCCACGTACATAGTCTTAATACCTTCTGGATCAGACAGTAATACTTTCTTGACAACTAATTATGGTTAAAACAAAGAGCTGTGAACTTCTACTAACTCTAAAATTAAACAATGTAATACAATTACAACATAGTGTAACAATAACTGACTGAGTTTAGTTTTACGCCGCTTTTAGCAATATTCCAGCAATATCACGGCGGG
>VKKT01000243.1:36242-64250 GCA_008038995.1 Haliotis laevigata
TCTTTTGGTATGAAGCGGTCGGGGATCGAACCCGCGACCTTCCACTCTCCGGGCGGACGCTCCAACCACTACACCACGGAGGCGGTCAGACTGAATAAAGTGTCTACATCTACACAAGTGAGTCTAAACTTTTGATGAGCAGTATATATTGAACATGAATTTAACGCCCTGAATGTGTTTAACGCCAGAATGTGTCACTGTCAAGTATTTACCATCCCATGTTCAGTAAGGTGTTGACAGCTTGCTCACTACAATATTCAATTGTTTACGAAGCAGCCTTCAATAACGTAATGTCATATCAGTGCATTGTTGAAAATAGCAGCGAGTTGTTTGCTTCGTCAAACACGATTTCAAGAACAGGGTTGGAAATTACAAAATACAGTTGGAGAAAGGCCATCCTATATTTCCCGTCGCAATATGCTACATGGAAGTACAAGCTCAAAGCGATGATGAAAATATCTAGACATACCATGTAATCATAGTTTTATGTTTGTCTGTCTTATTTTGGGAAGAATATTTACATGTACCAGTCGTACACGATATAAAGATCTGGGATAGAATTGATCTTCTGCAACCCACGTTTGTCGTCAGGGGCGACTACAAGGATCGGGTGGTCAGGCTTGCTGACTGGTACATATATAGACGATTAAAGGAATTTTTAAATTGTTTTACACTTTTTACAATCATGATAATATTTCTGGATTCGACCTGGAAATAATGTACCATTTAAAATGACTTTAAGGATTAATTTTTAGCATCACGTTACTGTGCTTCCATGGGAGTATACGTAATATTGGGCCATTGTGTTACACAACCGGCCAAGAAAATCTTCGAAGACCTCAGTGTAAAGTCATGCTTAGAATTGGTCTTCAGCAACCCATGTTTGGCGACTACCGGGATTAAGTGGTATAACGTGATCAGGTGGTCAGGCTCGTTGAATGGGTTGACAACATGTCATCGTATCCGGATTGCATAGATAATGCTCATAGTGTCAATCACTAATAATATTTGCAGATCAATAACTGGAGCACTGCTCAGTGCAACGTTTCACAACAACAACGACAGCAACAGCAACAAAACTACAATGAAATCTCTTCAAATGACACGGGAGCGTTCCTTTACGGAATCATCCGGAACAAATTTCCTGGTTAACGAATAATGGCTGCGGATCAATATCAGTCAGGACACTGCAATTGTATTGAATCTGTATGCATAATCTGTCTTTTATTATCTGCCTGATTAAATATCTAGTGAAATATATCTTGTTTTTTCAACCAATACATCTGTCATTTCAGCTGACATTTTCTGATTGGAAAGCAATATTACTCTTTCGAAATAAAAATACCAATGTGATATATATTCCTAAACTGATGAGATAAACGTGAGTACCAGAACGTTCTCTATACATCGTTGTCCATTAATCAATGCAGAATAGGAAGTGATGTGAAAGTTATTCGTTGATCATACCACGCCACGAGTAAGTGACGAACGCATGTCTAAGTGACGAAGACATGGCCACGTGTACTCGAAAGTCCCATGTCTCATTTCCTGAGCAGGTATCTCATCCGGCTTGCGGTAATGAGAAAAAAATGTTACATTCTTCGAGAGCCATTCACGCCGAGGTGCGCGGGACCGTCATGCGGCGGTTAGTGTAAATCTGCACTAATCCCACTTAATCCTATTGATGTTGCTGCCAAGTAATTAATAATGGTAAAGTTACAGATAATATCAATGCTGCCGTGTACCAATCTTCTCTATGGTGCCTGACCTCGAAAAGAATGAGCGAGTGAATGTTATTTAACGCCGCTGTTAGCGATAGTTGAGCTGTGGTCTGCAATTGATGATCTAACAAGTGTGAGTGAGTGAATGAGTTTTGCGCCGCTGTTAGCAATTTTCCTGCAATATCACGGCGGGGGACACAAGAAATGGGATTTACACATTGTACCCATGTGGAGAATGGAACCCGATTCTTCGGCGTGACGAGCGACCATTTAACCAATAGGCTAGCTACCCCGCCGCCCACTCTAACAAGTGCAAACAGGTGACTGAAATCATGAGCAAGGATCAAGACCAGCAGGATCCGATGACACACACCAACCACGTCACATTGCATGTGCATCCGATCTTTTCTTACCACAAACAGGGGCGGTGGGGTAGCCTAGTGGTTAAAGTATTCGCTCGTCACGCTGAAGACCCGGGTTCGATTCCTCGCATGGGTACAGTGTGTGAAGCCCAATTCTGGTGTCCCCCTGATATTGCTGGAATATTGCTAAAAGCGGCGAAAACCATACTCACTCACTCATGGCGAATTCTGAATACCACCAAGAACCATTTTAGTAATTCCGATATTCATAAATCGTTGTGTTGTTACAATTGATGCCATGGTTTAAATGATCGATCGAGAGAGTACAATCAGAAGTATTACATCCATATAACGACCCATCACTTGAAACATACACTTGGTAAAAATCACGTACCAATTTCCATACAAAATAGTCACCTTTACATTCTAACCCACATTGTTTTTGTTAACAGTGAAACGCTCATTTTGAAAAAGAAAAGGTAAATCGATCTCTTGATTACATGTTGTGTAGCAGTTGCTTAGCAACACTTATTTTACGACCATTTTGTTGTTACCTGCCCTCGTCATCGTGCGGTAAAACTTGGAGGGTCGGACCATCGGAAGTAATACAGTGTTCTTGTACATTTCAGCCGGTTTAGGGGAGGACTACATATTTCATAAACTACTTCAATGTCTCAACGTATGTATGTACAAAACGGTAATGGAAGATCGTTATCTCAGGGAATAATTAAAAAAAAAAAGCGATTGTTATATCGCCTGACATCTTCACGTGTGTATCTTAAAATGTCTTCATGTTATATGTAACCGAAAAACACAAACTAACCTCTCTGTTCGGATTATTACACCCATCATTACATGTTTCGAGTTAAGCAAATACATATGTACATATATACCGAGCATTGTATATTTCGAGTTAAGCAAAATTATACATATATACCAAGCATTATTTATTTCGAATTAAGCAAATATACCGTGAGTGAAAGTGAGTGAGTTTAGGTTTACGCCGCACTCAGCAATATTCCAGACCAGACAATCCAGTGATCAACATCATGAGCATCGATCTGCGCAATTGGGAACCGATGACATGTTCCAATCAAGACAGCGAGCCTGACCACCCGATCCCGTTAGTAGCCTCTTACGACAAGCATGTGTTGCTGAAGATTAATTCTAACCCGGACCTTCACGGGTAGCCAACATACCGAGCAGTATATGTTTCTAGTTAAGCAAATACATATGCGAGTAAAACGTTATTGGGTTTATTCAAGGTCAACACAAGCACAATGACAGTGACAGCAACAGCTACAGCTACACGATCGATACCGGAACGACACGGTTCCAAGTGTATGAAGGAGAGGTGAATGGCCTCTGGATCGCTGTGGGGGGTCTGACAACCAGCGCCTCTGGGTCCAGCATTGATGGATAAACTAGCATGTCGTGACTCAACGTATCAATGATAGTCAATCGATCACTGCATGATATGGTTTAAATACCCATTGACATTCCGTGACACAGCTGATTTCGTGGACTTTTCTTAACCTCAGATTAACAATTAAAACTGCAGTGGGTGGGTCGTGTGTGCTGTGGGCGCTTGGAGTAACCGTATTTACATAGCATGCGTTTACTGATATCACCAGCGGGAAGTGAGTATGATTTCAAGGAGTGCCTTTAATGCAGACGGGAACACTTTGAAGATGACACCAAGAAACTACAATTATTGAAACACAAACGATTGTCATATTTTCTTAAATCACTGATTTGGGTTAGAATTGGTCTTCAGCAACCTATGTGTGTCCTAAGGGGATCGGGTGGTCGGGCTCGCTGACTTGGTTTACACATGTTATCGTATCCCAATTGCGTAGATCGGTGCTCATGCTGTTGATCACTGTATTGTCTGGTCCAGACTCGATTTATTATATATTGCTGGGTGTGACGTTAAACAAACAAATCAAGGATTTGCTCAATGAATAGGTAACACGTGTGGGTAGTTTAACGCGACAAAAGTGAGTGAGGATGGTTTTACGCCGCTTTTAGCACTATTCCAGCAATATCACAGTGAGGGGACACCAGAAATGGGCTTCACACTTTCTACCCATGTAGCGAATCGAACCCGGGTCTTCAGCGTTACGAGCGAACGCTTTAACCACTAGGCCGCCCCACCGCCTTCGAATTGCGAGTCCCATGTGTTGTACCAAACATAGATAGGAACGTCAACCGTTTGCAAAGAAAACTGCATCTTTGTTACAAAACACATTAGCTGAACGCTGAATATGCATTTTAAAGGATGCAGTAAGATGTTATAGCTGATGCTTTGCATTCCCGCTCTTGTCTCGACTTAACAGGAGTAATTAAGTTTTGAAACGATGTTTACAACAAAGACATGAACGATATATTGGGAAACATTTATCGATTTTGGTCGAGATAGTAATTGCCTCCTTACCTTGATTGAGTTGGCATTTAGCAGTTCGTTCTCTTCAGTGCATGCGGTTCTGAAAAACAAGACGCAAGCCATTAGATATCTGCCAGCAGAGAAAAGGGGAAAGGCTGTCATGTGGAGTATAACGTATAAAGCGAAAGCAAGGAAAACTTGGTATAAAAGGGCATACAAAGCACCTATAACACTAAACGAAATGCCGGGATTTGTTGTTGTTTAACGCCGCGTTCAGCAATATTCCAGCTATATGACGGCAACCTGTATTATTCCAATCAGGACTAGACAACCCAGTGATCGACAACATGAGCATCGATCTGAGATACGATGACGTGTCAACCAGGTACTTTTGGCATTGATGGAATAAAATATGGATCGGTACAAAACGGTTCCTAAGTTGCATAAGTAGCTGAAAGTTATGTAATGAAAAGAGGCCCAGAGACTTTTTTCATTTTCCAAAACTGAGGTAATCTAGACTTGCAACATACTTTAGACTTGGATGGACTTTCGAATTATATATTTGTTTCAGAATCTGTATGGTAGAAGAGGCGTCTGTGTAATATGTCACAGCGGGGTATCGATGTCGATTTGTGGCATGGCATCTAGTCGGCCAGTAGTAAACCAACATATGTCGAGAGGGTTATAAAACAACCACACACACACACACGTGCATGCACGTCGATGTGTAAGTGCAATAATCTAGAACGCGACGTTACACCTCCTATCGCCCAACCTCACCTTTTCTAAACCAGAATCACGCATGATGAATGTAACATGTGTTTGATGTGCCCCAAAGTTGATTAAGTTACAAGAAGAGTAATGTAAGCAGCGCGCACTCAATACATTATACATGGAAGGGATGCGGATTCTAACGCATCAGAGTATGATAAGTATCAATCGCGCAGCATCCTTTGATGCTTGTGGCGGATACATTGAAACCACATGTCAGACAGAGGCATTGTAAGCTCCCACAAGACACTAGTTCCTCCAATTCCGTTAAACACAGTTTCCTCAATATGATTCCCATATATATTCACTCTTGCCATCCACCAAAGACACATTTGTCCAAGCATGGCGCCACCGCACCTGTGAATATAGAGACATTTTGGAGATAGACACGGCATCAAGAGATTTTGGAGGATACGCATTGCGTCGGGAGATTTAGGAGATTTGCCATGACTTTTTCAAGAGATTTGGAAAGATAGACGTGGCTTTTAGTGATTTGGGGGGGATACACATGGTTTCTGGTGATTTGGAAGGGTACGCGTGGCTTCTAGTGATTTGGGGGGATACACATGGCTTCTAGTGATTTGGAAGGGTACGCGTGGCTTCGAGATATCTTGGAGGACACAAGTGGCTTCGGGAGAGTTTGGAGGATACACGTGACTTTGGGAGATTTTGGAGAATACATATGGTTTCGACAATTTTTTTAGGATACACAGGATGTTTTTAGGATACATGTGGCTTCAGGAGATTTTCGAGGATACACAGGGCACGATGAAACTTCCCAAATCCTCTTAGACACAGGTCTAATTATATTAGTCGTCTCATTCACGGTATAACAAAACTCGACGCAGAAAACTCAAGTATTCTGATTTTCTCAGTTTACCTATCAGATCGATAAGAGTTCGGTAGGCCCTTTGAGAAAGGACATAATGAGAAGCACTATTTGCCTAGCGCTTTAGAGCAAACCTCCATTTGTTGCTTTCATCGTGGAGAAAGGCAGAGGTATAAAAGTTTGATCAGATGCATAATGTTGTCTCTACTTGCAAACTACATCAATTTTAGAGGTTCAACTGAAGGACCAGACACTCTTCATTTGTAATCATGGGCAAGACAAGTGTGTCTTCAATGGGGTCGAGGTCAATACAGAAGAGACCACCTTGGTACCTTGTCTGGTAGGAAGGCCTGGGGCAGACATTGATCCGAAAACTTGGATTGTCTTTACCTTCCGAGTTGGGTGTTCAACACATCTATAAACATGGTTTAAAATCAATCGATGCTTGAACCAAGGGCCACTGCTGAGATAAAAACGTTCATCTTGTCCGTGCTTCTTTCAGACGGTTGATGGTTTTGTATGTCTATACACGGTAGTCTTCTACTCGACCGATGGTAGAACCATGGGCCATTGGTATACCGGTGAGATAAAACTAGCTGAATCGGAACGGTTTCGTGTCTCGACCTTCAGCTTCAAGCAACGTGGTGTTGGAAAAAAATCATTGGTGAACAAATTCAGTAAACACAAATAAAAGATGAATTTCAAAATGACAAATGACGAAATGTAACCTACACATGTCACACACAAGAAAGTAATTCTGAAATATGATAATTTTCATAGAATCATATGTCATAGATAAGAACCATTGGAGTTTGTTAGTTGATAAAAATGTTATTACGAAATTTTTCTTGCGCCATGATTTTGTCACTTAAATGGGACAAACAAGATTGATTTCAGATTCTCAAGATATGGCGTTTTCTTGTAACTAATGCTCGAATGTCTCCTGCATCATGTGTCCAAAATGTATTTATGTGAGTGACCAGAGTTCAAAGAGTTTCAGCAAATTCAAAACGGGGACACCAAAACGTGGCTCTTCACAGTGTAACCATGCGGGGAATCGAACCCGAACTCGACATAACAAGCGAACACAACTAGCTTACCTCATCTCATATCATGACATGGGTTTCTGTGAGAAGTGGAACTCTTGTATATTGTGAACATGGGGCATAGTATATGAATAATATCAATACTGTCGATTTCAGAATAGCAACCAAACCGAATTTCGCCATAACGGAATAATCCAAATACCCCTCCAAGAAATTTCGGTTATTATGTTATTAGATTTTTTTACACCGCCTCAACTAATTATTCGATGTTTCAAAAGAGAATACATCCGTTCTTCAATGTTTGATATACAACGCTAATGTCTAGTTACGAACAATGGAAACACGCCTGTCGTTCAGTCAAGGTCGTCACAACGCCCAAGTCGTTGGAATATCCATACGTAGACAAACAATGACAGATAATGAGGTTTATCGATGGCAATACACAACAATTATAGCACCCCTTGATCCAAACTGACAAGTCCTAGCGAACAACAATCACCCTAATTCATTGACCTTTGACAATAAATTATTTGCCCAATCATCATTGTCATCCGGGCAAACACTCGCTACAACAATAGAGATGTGGTCAATGATTGACCAATCACTGAAATCAATTAGTCTTTGCTAATAGAGCTTGCCTGTTCAACTGAGGTGTTCATGAGGGTCCAAGAAACTAACATGTAGTGTTCATTAAACCAATAATCGCACATAATCTTCACGGGAAACCACAAGGGCCAATCAATCACACCTGTTGTTGCTACGTAGTACATGCTGGCTGTGGTACTTGTGGACATCTTGACCATTGGAATGACCGTTAAGGACATTGTTGATAAGGACTGGGCGGATGGCAAAGAGGATTTTAATCAATATCAAGGCTGGAATCGAACTCAAAGCTTGTCGATCTTGCAGTTTCATCAAGGCTTCGTTTTTAACGTATCTGTACACTACAATTTTACTTGACCAAAAATGTGGGCGTCTATTTTTTGTTTGTTTGTTGTTTGTTGTTTTGGTTGATGAGTTAACATCACTTTTTACAAATGACACTTGATAGAGAACAAAATATGACAGTTAAAACATCCACGTGAGCATCATGTGAAATTTTAAACACCGTGATAACATTAAAAGTCTTATCTTACGGAGTCTATTTGTGACCTTATACACTGAGTAGACTGTAGAAAGACACAGGAAAATATGTCGGCATTATAGTCACTACTTCGTTATTTTCAGATGAAACACGAAGAAGACGAAGGTAGAAATGATACGATCGTTACATTTTCAAATACATGTACATACAAAATGGCAGAGAATATTCAGTCTGATGTCCTGCCGAAAAAAATCACTGGACGTAATAAAACAAAACAATGGAGAAAATTATATAAGTCACTGAAAACAATGCTGACACCAGGTGTTTGCGAGGTGAGCATGTCCTGCCCTACCCGTAACACCGTAACATCCGTAGCACCGACTCGAGCAGGGTTTGATAGAATATTAACAACTGATTTTGCACAACGCTGCATGATAATATTCCCTCTATACGGGAAGACAACCTATAGAAAAGTTTACTCCGATTACACATCATACTGTTGTCACATTTCCCTGTCTAAGAACATTTCGGAAAGAAATCAATAAAAATTCTGATTTTATTTCTTGAACGAGTCCTAAAATGAGAGTTACCTCGTGAAGGCATCTTGCACAGCCACTGAACTGTATTGAGTAGCTTCAGGTTCATTGCTTCGTTGTTTAGTATTACTACTTCATTAACTCATCATCTTCCAGACAACATCCTATAAAAGTATCCTCATTTAAGTTAAAGAAAGGTTCATTCACAGTACGAGATCTTATTTCATATGTAACGTGATAATGACAGCATCGCTGTTGATATAGTGGAAGAGACGCAGACGAAGATGAGCATGGACTCAACAGTAATTGATAAGAACTTTGCGTCGAGTTCGTCATATCTTCTCCTGATATAAACATAAGAAAACAAAACAACTCGTGTGAGTCACCGTGGTATCAGACACCGGGTGTTGGTCGAAGGACAGAAGGGAATAAAACGATTCATTTGCAAACAAGATAAAGGGCATTTATAGTCCCATACTGTACACTGTCAGACACGTATGGATGCTCCGTCGTCCAGCGTGAAAGGTTAATGCATGTTTATGAGAAGAGAGAAAATCAAAGTGATGGAGTGATAGCCAGGTACAAGCTAATCAGACCCTGTACGCTTGAACTGCTGTCAAAACGCAGGTCATACCTCGAGGTCATCAACTGGTCAAAAGGTAACATATATGGGTTCAATCTGTCAGTCTGACAGATCAAACTGCCAAATTTTATGTATACGAGTTATACGCATGCTCACACTGACGGGTTTATTGAGACTGAAAACCGACCTGATCCTCTCTTTAAATGACTGACAGAATATTCACAATTTGAACGAAAGGGCACAATCGACAGTAACAATCTCAAAGACAAAGTCCTCGCGATGTAGAACACACTCACGTGAAGCTAATGGTACAACTGATGTCTTTGAAAATTGAAAAATGGTGTTCGTAACTCCAACAAACATTGAATTACTCCCTCTGTGTCCATAACTTGCGAGTTTGTACAGGACATTCTTGGAGTGGGTGCCCCAAGCAAACCTAAGACAGATCAACTGTGACGTTGAATCTCATGAATGCCCAAGAAAAGCTGGCTAAATTTAGAAAATTACTGAAAAAAGAAAAAGAACGTTCTTCGAGTGGCATTTTTAGAAGTTGGAGTGTCAGATAAGCAGGTATATACCAACGATACAAGATCTGTATCGAAACATCGCATCACCTGAATAAAGAAGTTGTTCATCCATAAAGTTTGTCCTTATCAGAAAATAATGTACCTTACCCGAAAAATATACACTACTCAACTTCTGATAGGAATTATTCAAATGGCATTCAATTTATCCACACACTTATTATGAATCCGGTTTTTGAAGCGTGGCACACCAAAACAGATCCTTTTCAATAGTAGAGTAGTATATATTCCAGTGTGTACAGTAATTGAAGGTATTGTGTGAATGTAACAAAATCTAAGACAGGTTCTCCGCGGTGTAGCGACGGTTCTATAAGCGCTGAAGTAAAGCTGATGGGATGCTCAAAGTAATTACATGACGGTACAGCGTCTCGTCTGGCAGCCTACTCATTCATGCCTCGTTGGCCATCTGTTATACCATCTCCAGCCTCTGATTCAAGCATTCATTACGTAAACAACGAGTCTCTATTTGAAGTGAAGAATCGGAAGAAGATCCAGGGAAAGTGTCTGAGTAAAATAGCGTGTGCCTAATCTGGGCTGTTCTTTGTAACTCATTAGCCCTAACCATGGAGAAGTAATCAGTGTTTTCATGTGGCATCCCATGCTTCTGAAGCACACGAAACACATGCCACGAGAGGATGAAGGAGTGAAAGTATGGGTGATGCTGGCAGGTATTAAGTAGAGAATACAGTATGCTGCATGACGAGATGCCCATGCTTTGTATACACCTACATATTATTAGTACGTAGTTAATGGCAACGGGTAAGGCGCAGACTGACGCTTATGGGGTCTCTGAAAACATGCGTATACAGTTTATATAAGAAACAAACATTTTTTTTAAATGAAAAGGAGCCCCAGTGATATTTAAGATTCAGAACCTGAGGAAATCTAGACCTGCTTCAGTTTGGGCTTAGCATTGCAGGACTGACGGGTCAGACAGAAAGGAAAATAATATGGTTCAGAGACTGTGAGACAGACTAGGAAAGACGTCGTTGTTAGTACAGCGGTTATAGGAATAGTAAGGGACCGTTCATAATTCATGGCTGGGGGTAGGGGGTGGGGGGAGCTAGGGGTCATCAATTTTGTACCCACGTACTGGGGGGGTGGGGGGATAGCAATTTTGTACATTAAGATATGATTAAAATTATGCTTAGATATTATAGGAAGGGGAGGGGGTCATTGGTTTTGTACATGACATGCAGGGGGGATCACTTATTTTGTACATAAATTTTAGAGGGGGGGGGGCATTCACATTGTACATGCTTCTCCATAAAAATCATCATCATCTTTCTTCTCCAACTCGGTAATGTCAACTAACGCACGATGGGCATTCTAAATCTTTTTATGTAATGAGTGACAAATTAATCATACTCCTTTCATTACAGTTCCTGACTGAAGGCTTAAGGTTGTGCCCTATCTATGTTTTGTGTTCCATACGTATAGTCATCTAAGTCTCAGTACATAACACAACCGACCTTATCCCCTTCCTTATCGTCCTCCACTCTCTATCATACCGATCTTGCATAACCGTAGCTATAATACCAGCAAATAATGCTCTGGTTGGACCACTTGAGCACCACACCGTCCAACCTGGACCATGGTTTGTATCTGTTCAAATACATCGAATTATTAATCTTTCTTTACGATTTATTACGACATAGTTCGTTACCTGGACGATGATGCGAGCACAATAAACAACATCCCCTAATTGCGAAGGTATTCGATGGCAGATATCAGTTATTGCGGTCGGAAACAGCGAAATACAAAGGCAACCATTGGTAATAAAATACATTAACTGATCAAAAACTGCCCTTTGATTAATGATTTTATCCTCGTTGCCATTGAGTCGACGAAATTAATTTGGATATGACGCTCGGTAGCAATTATTGATAAACCGGATCAAACGGCAGAGTTTATTGGTTCGGTAATAGATGGTCTTCATTTTTCGGATATTAGCTACGAAATCATATAAAATGTTGGTTTTCATTTGACATAAACAAGTGAGGACACGAGCACCTGAAATAAAATATTTAGGAAATGATAAACGATAATGCTGTATTTTGTCCATTGAACCTTTACCAAGCTGATGTTTATCACCACCCGGGGACCCTGAAATACTGATAATGCAAGGTGTTGTAGACAAAACGGAAGACAGCGTTAAGATGGAATCGTGAGACTGGATGATGTAGGAGTTGAGGATGAATTCCACTACTGTTTAGTATGTCCATAATTCGGATTTGCGCTTCAGACATATTGCACAATGTTATTTCCATACATATTTCCAATTTCATATGAAAATATTTTCATGACGTATTTCTCGCTTTGGAAAAAACGTAATTCCAATTTAAAAGAAAAACCTGTCGTTTAGCAACATTTTGCACAGATTGTACTGTCTTGCCTATACCAAATATTCTCAGTGTACAGTTTTGTCTTAATGTTCTCAGCGCTCCTGTTAAACAGTCACTATCGTGCCGGTGGCCACTGTACGTAAACAAAGACGCGTGAAGATCCGGGGAAGAATAGGTCTTCAGCAACCCATGCTTGCCACAAAAGGCGACTATGCTTGTCGTAAGAGGCGACTAACGGGACCAATGGTCAGTTTCGCTGACTTGGTTGACATATGTCATCGGTTCCCAATTGCGCAGATCGATGCTCATGCTGTTGATCACTGGATCGTCCGGTCCAGACTTGATTATTTACAGACCGCCGCCATATAGCTGGAATATTGCTGAGTGCGGTGTAAAACTAAACTCATTCATTCACGTAAATACAACATCGACTAGTTAATGTGCTTTGCCATAGGATCGAAAAATTTATATACTATTTGACTTGTTATTAGCTGCATTTTTCTCCGTCATAGTGGCATATTCAGACACTCTATCACGGGTACGTATAAGGGTGACCCGGTGTCGTCACCAATCGATAGAGATACACTCACAGATAATTTCTTTTTCACATTGTTTAATGTTTCGGCTAATAACTGACTAGTTATTCTCTAGTGTTGGAGTTTTTGACGTTTACAGTATAACGTTAACGGGGCCCATAAAACGTATGCAGGTCTATCATCGCAGCAAACGGACAGTATAGCATCACGTTGTTAATTCCACTATTGACATTTTATGACCTGTCTTTCTTGCTAAACTGATATTTTATAAAGGCTTAGTCGCACACTGACGTAATATTACGTCAAAGCACACAAGTGCTGATTGCTCAGAAGTGTCACATTACGGGAATGTTACGTAAGCGTGGATGATCCGGGTGTTTGGCCTTCGGGCGGCCTAACAAAGACAACGTGAAACGAGACACTGGCCTTCTTTTGTCCTGATTGTTTGAACACCCATAAACTTACGTTCACAGTTTGATTAACATCATACCGTGGATTTCCACATCTAAACTTAATGTAGAGGATCACTGCATTCAATTTGTACGGGACATGCCCGTTCAACTTAGATCGGCACTTTGTCAAAACGGCACCAGTTATCGTTGGTAAACACGTCCCCACATATTATCCTATGTTGGTTATTTGGGTGTGGGATTTTGTCCAAAGAAATTTCGTCCTATGGGATATTGTCTGGGTGGGATTTGTCAGGTTGGGATCTTGTCCGTACCCCGATATATATACGAAAAAAGGATATTAACATTCTCCACACAATTCGTGCCGGTTTAGCTATAACTCTGTCAATTTCCATATCTTTTGACTGTATCCAATGCTTTGGCTTGCACAAGTCTCTAAGGTAATAATTGATAAGTTTAAATGATAATTTCTAAAAAATATATAAATAACAGACTGGGGCCCTGTACTGTCCGCTTATCTAGACTTGCCTCTTCAAATACATCCATGGGCTTAGCTTTCAGTACAGCCTAGGAGCAGGGATACTCTACAACATAGTCTCCCTGCTAGGAGCAAAGGCTATCCTGTGCTGTTTTTTTACGTGTCTGTTGTCGGTTTTGACTTTACACTCTATAGTCGTTTTAACTCAGTGCTGTTTTGACCTGCTTTCAACCTATACATACAAGGAGCGGTCACAACAATGCGAGTTCCTATGCATTATGTGCCAAGAAACTATTTGCTTTCCACTCTGTGTACTATCTGACATGAATAATGAACAAGTCCTTGAAAACAACCCTCTGACGTCAGGTTCTTTATCAGGAGGAAAGCTTATTGATCATAATGCCAAAAATTAAATATTGCCAATATATCAATCATCATTTTTGCTTCGCTAATATTAAGCTCGCGTGATGTTTATCAACTTTAACAATTTGAAATGGAAATGAAGCAAACGCATATTCCAAAAACAATTCCGAACATTTTTAGATTCACAACAACTAATAGATTTCGCATTTCCTGGTATACTACGCTTGAACTCGTTGCTTTACCTGTTTTTTCAATGAATCAATGCATTGGCATTTGCATAATTGGCAACGAGGAGCTAAATAATACTTCTATGAAGCACTTTCCGTATCTCCATCATTGGAACGCTCGAAAGCATTTATGTCCTATTATCTTACTGTAGGGGTAAGTGGGCTTCAAGAGCGGTTAGCATGTGCAACACTCATAGTTCTGACCACTGCTGTCCAAAGGAATTAACGTCAACGCTGGTTTGAAGGAAAAGCGAAAGTTTCGATAAAAGGCCATGGTGACTTAGACCTTATTTATCCTGAGATGGATGGTTTCCGGAAAGGCGTGTGACTCCTAACGCTAACTATGGCTCCGGATAAGGTTCCCATCGGAAACGTGTTCTTTACATACGAAAAAAACACACATCTTTGATCTATGTAATCTATCTAGGTACAAAAAAGACAGGGGTTAATTTTGCTTTGGTTAGAATAGATAGGAGATGATTTGATGCTGTTATGAGTCTATTGATGAAGGCCTTACATGCACACTGACTTGAATAAAGTCGGTCGGTTGACGTCGATTTCACTTTGGTGTCGAGGGGAGAGAGTAAGCCATCGTATTTATATACCTATTGATTTTTTACCAAGTCTATTAACAAACGAAGAATGAGTATGGTTTTACGCCGCTTTTAGCAACATACCAGCAATATCAGGGAGGGGGACACCAGAAATGGGCTTCACACATTGTACCCATGTGGTAATCGAACCTAGGTCTTCAGCGTGACGAGCGAGCGCTTTAACCACTAGGCTACCCCACAAACAAAGAAGACCATAGAAGACTAATTTAGGAATACGTCGGACAACTCCTACAGAGCATATTTCTTTTTTTAAAAATCATATCAACAATTAACATAATCTACAGAAGAAGTATCAATATGTTCATCAACAAATCAAACCGCCCTACCTTTGAAAAGTAAAAGTCCTTTTGGGAATAGCCAACTTTTTAGCAGCCTGCGGTTTCTGATCCTGATATGAAGCGCACGCCATCTTTACACAGTAACGGTCACAAACTAAACTGACTCTCAGTCCGATTGTCCCAACAATAACACCGTCCGGGGCTCTGCGATGTATTTAAAGCGACCCACTTTCAAAGATTCCACCAACCCGCCCAGAGTAAACACCCGGCGGCGACCGTCGCCGTAGAATTACGTAACACGATTCAAGGGCACTAAAACGACACCACAAAGACACTGCCTGAGGAAATATTTCACTTTCCTTGATAGATCCAAACAGTGTCAAAGTTCAGACGCGTCGATACTATCCTTGACGTCTAACATCCCACAGGACAAAAAGAAAGGAAGATTAATGTTTTTTTCAAAAGCACTTGAAGACTGACACACAAGTAGATCGTTCACGCAACCACCATAACGCCGCACGTGGCCTTGAGATATCCGGTCACCTTCACCGTCGGGGGTATCACAGGTCATATACACTAGCGAATACCGGGATAATTAAACCGGTATAATTACACGTCGTGGCAGTGATTAGTTAAATGTGATTTAGCTAGAAATACCGATCATTTATTATTCATATATCACGTGAACGCATGTCATATAAAAGGGGTAATGCTGCCGAGGTTAGTGGAATTAATAGGTTAAATACGGTACGGTATTTTATAATTAGGTATTTAGTGATTAACCGCGGTGTTGCACTGTAAGTAGTATATGTGCAACACGAATAGGGCCCGTGAAGTGAAGGGTGAACCAGATCAGGGCCTATGTGTATACTTACTAACACATTGGTTTGGGGTGACCTGATTTCTTGTACTCGATGTTCACAGACCGTGAAATTGGATTGCACTTATGAGGTACTTATGTTTCTTACAACCTTTCTTATGAAATAAATCGAATCAATAATTGAAAAAAAGAAAATCGAATCAACGAAAGATGATCGATGGATACGTGGGTGGGTTGGATGAATAGAAGAGGTGGAATGGATGGAATGATGGATGGAAAGATGGATGGATGGTTACATGCATAGATTGATGGAGGGAGGAATT
The DNA here is from genome assembly GCA_008038995.1 of Haliotis laevigata. Taxonomy (NCBI): domain Eukaryota; kingdom Metazoa; phylum Mollusca; class Gastropoda; order Lepetellida; family Haliotidae; genus Haliotis; species Haliotis laevigata. The sequence continues at coordinate 52,539 of VKKT01000243.1, forward strand.
AGGCAAGGAATGTAATGATGAATGGATGGTTAAATGAACAGGTGGATGCATGGAGGGATTGGTTAAGGGTGGAATGAATGGATGGGTGGATGGTTGAATGAATAGATTGAGGGAGGGATTGGGCAAGGAATGGAATGATGGATGGATGGTTGAATGAATAGACGGAGGGAGCACGAGGGAGGGATTGGGTAAGGGGTGGAATGAATGGATGGATGGATGGTTGAATGAATAGACGGAGGGAGGGAGGGATTGGGCAAGGAATGGAATGATGGATGGATGGTTGAATGAACAGGTGGATGGGTGGAAGGATTGGGAAAGGGTGGAATGGATGGATGGTTGAATGAATAGATTGAGGGAGGGAGGGATTGGACAAGGAATGGAATGATGGATGGATGGTTGAATGAACAGGTGGATGGATGGAGGGATTGGGTAAGGGTGGAATGGATGGATGGTTGAATGAAAAGACGAATGGAGGGAGGGATTGGGTAAGGGGTGGAATGAATGGATGGTTGAATGAATAGACGGAGGGAGGGAGGGACTGGGCAACGAATGGAATGGATGGATGGATGGTTAGTTGAATGAACAGATGGATGGATGGAGGGATTGGGTACGTGGTGGAATGGATGGATAGATACATAAATTCTATGTATCCTAGACTTCGACAAACAGTTTACATTGATCGTTTAAGATCAAATTGAAAACAACCTGAATCAATTAATACGACTATACTCTAATTATACCAAAAAAAACTACAAAACCATCATCAAAGTTCACACACTGCCATGAAAGAGTCTCACATGTTATCTACATAACGACTAAAAGCATGAAGCTTTTCACGCAATCAGAAACTAAATGCATTAAGCCTACCACCAACATCTCGATCACGAAGATGTTGATCGATTACATGACCTTATTGTTATACCTTTCAGCCAGCCTGCATATCAGCATAATGATTAAATAAATCCTCTGTCGATATTTGTGTTCATTTTTAGGGTATTTACAATCTGCTATTGAAATTATGCAAATATTGTCATTAGTCTCGCTATTTGTTACTTAAATACTTTATAATCCACAAAGAAATCGCTGGCAATCTGACCGACACAATACTCAGATAATATCTCGTCTCAACCAACTAATGATTTGGAAAACAGAGTATAGAATATCAACTAATTCCACCCTTGTAGAGTGTAATGTCTATCGCAGCGTTACCTATCGATCTCCACTGTGTCAAAAATCAATACTGATCAATTATAGGTAAAACTGCATAACCGCTTCGCCAACCAACCCTGTCAACAGCTCATCGATCTGGTTCCCCAATGAAATGTGCATTATCAATAATTCCTTTCAAAACCATATTGATTTTTCAATTCAATTCGGGCCTAAAAATGTACAATGGATTTTTCGCGTGGGACGGTTTACACTTTAGAGGCAGTCTTAATCATATGACATGTTGTTACAAGTTGTTCGTTGGAAGAAGTCACATGTAATGTGGCTGTGCTGGATCCACAGAAACAAGACGTTTTTCACCAGTCAGGTTCCATTTTTATATCGATGCTGTATAAAGGATGACATGGGATGGGGAAATAATATTTGATAAACGTCCATATGTACAACAGGATGCCAGTGTTAAAAAAAACCTCCACATATGGATTCTCTTAAGGAGAAGACACACGATTTATGAACGTTATGCATGCAAACCTGTTTCAAATTAGGAAACACGATCATGCTTTATTGTCATGAGATTGACATGAGATTGTCATGAGAAGCCTGCAGTATGCGTCATCTGTAAACTAAGGTGATCGTCAGATAATACTGCAGTAATGTCTTGCTGGTGTTGATCCTGTCAGGCTTATGGCCTGCTATATTGTTATGCACATATCTGTATCCACACCCGCGTCATTAACAAGGTAAATGGGACCTGGTTCAAATTACCAAACTATCAGGCATGAATGGGTGAGTTTAGTTTTACGCTGCTTTTAGCGATATTCCAGCAATATCCATCGTATCCAACGGCTGGGGACACCAGAAATGGGCTTCACACATTGTAACCATGGCTGACTGAGCTTGGTTTTACGCCGCCTTTAGCAATATTCCAGCAACTTCACGGCGTGTTACCATGGGGGGAATCGAACCCGGGTCTTCGACGTGACGAGCAAACGCCTTAACCACTAGGCTACCCCACAGTCCCGGTAAGAGGAGAACACATGTGACTTGATTAATCAACAAAAAATGCGGCGTGTCATCATTAACGAGGTGTGTGGGGGTGGGGGGTGGGCTTAGTTATTAGTTATCAATCTAACGACAATATCTAGACTTTAGCTATCGACACAAGGCTTTGGACTTTAATCTACTTTTAACTATCATGTCTCCTTAACTTGAAGAAAACGAAACTGAACACAGAGGAGTACAAAACACAGGATTGCCGTTGTCTATAGTCACCTCACATCATTCTTACTGTCACACGAGAGTCATATAATCATGTATTGATATTTTTTCAATAGAAATCAAATAAGACATTATCAAATTTACACAAATCTGTGACATTAACAATTGTTCGATATTGGTCGATATATGTATCCCTGTCACCTGCATCTTAAACGAAATTCGATCGAAAACAAGTCCCATGTATTATTGCAGACCAAACTGGAATAATTATTTACGAAAAAAACTCAAGCAACGATTCACAATTGTTTTAAAACTTCTCAAAATGTTATCTACATAATGACAATAAACGCGCATCTCTTTACGTAATCAGACATAATAAATACCTTTCATACATAATACATGTTGCGAGTAATCTGCATATGATGAGAAGCATAACGCAAACAGGCCTAATGACCGGTATGACTTATCACATAAGCGATAAAAAATAAAGGAACTTGATTGAATTAAAGAGGTTTCATTGCTCTCATACGATTGAAAAAACAGATACTAAATGCTAAAAATATGTTCTTGGTCCTGAGTGACACCATATGTTAATAAAATTAATATATAAAAATATGTTCATATATATTTACCTGTGAGGTGCTCTGAGCGACAACACAAAGACACACACACACACACACACACACACAAACACACACACACCACACACACACACAAACACACCGGTCATATGTTTCAGTGTTCTCATACTTATAAAATAATAGATACTAAATACTAAAATATGTTCTTAGTCCTGCATAACTTCGTATGCCAATGAACATATAATACATTAGAACAGGTACATACATATTTATCTGTGTAGCGCTCTGAGCGACAACCCTGTACACCTATCATGTGTCACTATGAAATTGATAACGCATCTTTCCGGAGGGTCAAACAAGTTCATTTACACATTCTGACTCAGTAATGCAATATACACATGTCGATTTCACTCGCGTTCCTTCACGTCACTGCATAAGGGATGGATAATTGTGCATGTAATGACATACCTTGCGAATCGCAAATATTAACTGGCTATTATTGACAGGCTCGTATTCAGTTAGATCTTCGCTTTGGCTGACATTTATATAAGGTTGACTGATCAGAGAGTATTTCCGTCAGGAACCTCTCGTCGATACTAAACGCCATATTGTAATTATCAATAGCTCTATTGAATGCAACAGCTTTGTTGAATCAGTGGCTCTATGCTGTGGTCACCAGCAGTATATAGGCATGACCCTGTAGCTTATAATTGTGACTATATATAATAATGAAAACATGTCAGAAATACACGACGAAGGGGAGTTGCATATCGTGAAAAAAAACACTGCCGTGTTTAATTGTGAAATAAACAGCGACGAGTCGTTTATTTTTTGAATGATATATCAACATAATGCACCGCTTTTTATGACGATGTGTACAAATTGAACAAACTTTAAAAATAACTACCCCTATTGACGTAATGATTACTCTATGAATACAACCCGACCTCGGCAAGTCGGGAAATGAATTTTTTTGAATAGAGGTGAAGTTTGGTATTTCCTGAATTTTCTGACAATTATCACGGCAATTACCTGTTCCTATAACAATACCGACTGCCACGCTTAACCCTTTTTTGAAGTGATCGTTCGGCCATTGTGTTCATTTGTGTTGCCCTGCTACAACAACTCACTACCCTATAAAAAATAACGTCGTCCAATTTACGACATCATCAAGTTACGAATGTTCGAATCTCAAGAAATGACGTCACGGTAGACGAACGTTTTCGCGTGAAATACGCCACACCTCGGTCTTCGTTTCTTTGTTATATGTAGATTCTTGTGCGATGTATTGTGCAGCTATCTCCCACGTGAAATGTTTATTATTTATTGTTTTACCCACTTATACCAATACTCCAGCAATATCACGGCGGGGGACACCCATTGTACCCATGTGGGGAATCGAACCCGGGTCTTCAGCCTGACAAGCGAACGCTTTAGATACTCGGCTATTCCACCGCCCCATGAAATTATTAACATAGTCAGCTAAATTGTTTTATAACATACAACGTTAATGATGCATCATGTCCAACATCAGTGCTGACACAAGTCTGTACATTTAGTTGTATAGATATAGAATCACTGATTTGTAATGAAGTATGTTATCATTAAATTTAGGAAGCTCTAATTGTAAGCATTTTATTAAAATCAAAATTACAAATAAGATGCACGAGTATGTAATATCCGTTCCGATATGTTGATAATAATGCTCAAACAGCAACGACCCCCACTAGGCACGTGATACACGACATCTCCAACTACACGTGATTCGCGACATTTCCAACTACACGTAATTTACGACCTGTTACAATGCATTAATCAGCTTCTGAAATGTAACACCGTCATGATTAGATTACATTTGATCTCACTGAAGGCGTGACATCAAAAGCAGCAACATGTTATGAACAATCACGGCAACGTCTGTATTAGCTTTCAGTCAAACTTCTTGGATCTCCATACTTTTTTCATAATCAATACAGTTCAAACGTGTGCATTTTTTGTTTTCCGTTAACATAATATTTTTCTGAGGGGAAGCATGATTGTAAGGATCTATGTCAAGATTAGAAATGGTGGCATTTTGGATTACAATGATGATAAAACTATTACTATTCCAAATTTGCTTTTCACACACACACACACACACACGCACACACCACCCGACTAGAATCTAATCGTTAACAAATTAATCCTTTGTATTATGTGCAATAACTAACTATAGCTGAGCTGTTTGTTAACCAAAAATTTACAATGACATAACTTCTCCGACCCCCACACCCCATCTTTTTACCTTCAAGATAGAACAATTTTACGCAAAACATGTGTCGCCACCCCAAAGGGATTTAAACTCCTAACTTCCGCACCGACTCGGACCCTAACTATTTCTACACTAGGTCCCCATGCCTCAACCGGCAACCGGTACTAAATGCCAGTAGTCAGTGACTCCACTGGGACAGTAAACATACATATTGGCTGAGGTGAGGTTGTCACGACGCGAACATTATCTCTGAAAGGACGGTTGTACCAAGTAAACATTACTCTTCTTGCCCCCGAGCACACACATGTGTCACCTGCAGATGGTGCGAGAAGGTGTAATGACAGATATCTAAGCAGCGAGTCTTGGCAACAATGCCATGCATCTGTGTGTCAGTCTGTGCATTCCTATGCATATACATACGTTCCTGACAATAATCGACCAGTGAAGAGGCTTTCTGGACAAACGAGGTTGCGCTGTATACAAACTATTGATATATGTTGCGTCAAAACAAAACACTCGTCACAAATGTATGTTGCTCAAATCAATCAAATGAAAAATTATCTCTCCGCCTTTAATTAACCTATGAATACACAATGCCATTTAGAAATTGGTCAATGTATTATATGTTATCTTTGGGAACACACTTTCTCAGTACGGCACAGATTCGGGATTCGAACCCACACTTTCAGAGTCAGGCACCTAATCGCCAGCACACAAAGTCAGCCATCTAGCCTACTCAACCACGCGGCTTCATTTAATATATCGATCATAGGTTCAGTATCCATCCGGACTACACATTGGGGGCATATTTTGTTGCCAACAGCAGTTGGATACTTGCATCATTTTTGCTGTTGTTGTTGGTACAGAGACGCTCCTGGCCTACACCTCGCTCTGTCACAGGATAGGCCCACAGCCTGTTTATCTCGTGGATGCCAACACGGGGTCATTAAGTGTCTGGTAGGCATCCCTTGTCTTATAAAAATAAACTTGGTCTTTACTTAACGCTGAGTTGTACTTGGTGCACAGGGAAACAGCGTTCTGCTCTGATGGCTCCATAACCAGGTTAGACCATGGTGATCCTTCACTGACGGTTGTCATTATCTCAACAACAACAACAACAACCACAACATCCATCGTTGTTATTGTTATAAGTCATTGTTAGTAAAAACATATAAAATAATACCCAGTATTTTTAATCCTCGGAAACGGAATCCGGTCGTGTAAAGTGCAAAACAACTGAGAAAATAATGTGAATGGATCTATGAAAATTATTGATGACACCAGGTGATCGTGAAGTTATAATACTATTAAGACCCGCATCACATCGAGCTTTCCGTCGTCGTCGCCATCATCATCATCATCATCATCATCATCACTACCACCAACCAGAACAACATCTACAATAATAATACGAATCAATGCAGATGATTTGACATATGTACACATGATTTAGTGTGTTATATTTAAATATTCAGTGTGTGTGTGTGTTGGGTTGTGAATACGTCCTTATCATTCTACGACGTTAAAACAATCCAACCTGATCAACACACTCTCTCCCTCCCATCGACCCCTAACCTCTGTAAAGCGAACAAACAATTCCCTGAGTGTACACGCAGGCTGTTTACTTTTGACAAATCGTTCCGCCATATTGTTTAAAAGTTTTCTCAGCTGGGTCAAAAACCCGAACAGACAATCCTAACACAATCTCATATCTGACAACAACCAACTTGAATTAAACATTCCAATCACCATTACGAACCTTTTCGACATCCTCGCGTCGCAATCCCTTCGTGTTCGTGTCAACTGTCCTCGTCTGCGACACACTGTCCCAAATTACATCAGATATACCTGTCCTCTACAACAGGCAGGTGCGGGTAGAAGCGAAACGTACACCCCACAATTGTATCCTGTATACGTAATTCACAATGGATCCGGTTAACATAAGTTCAAGCTGACACAGTTTGTTGAAAGTTTACAATCTCCCTGAAACGGACCGAGTAAATCCAGGTGAGTCACAGGTGAGCCTAAAGCCAACTTCGGTGGATCTCTGACCCCGTTTGACCTCAGGTAAAACTAGCTTCTGGTGGTAGCTGATAACCCGCTCTATCTACATCGGCACATTAAAAAACTTACGGGTCGTGCTCGACTGCGTATTAGGTTTGTTTTGATGGGCCTGGGAGAACATTTTTTGACACATTGGTAAAAAGAGCTTCTGACTCGTCGCAACAGTCTGTAGCCGAGATACACGCGATATCGGGTTACACGTGAGAGGTTATTTTAGGGAAACGTAAGTTTGGCACTATTGAGGAAATAGAATCCGGTGTGATTGCGTTAGAAAAGTAGGTTAAATCTTTCTAAGTTGTCGTCCACATAAAATATGTAGTAAATTAGAAGAATGTAAGGATTGTTAATCACATCGTTTGTATATTTGAACACCTATTATGAATATATAATTTATTATGCATATGTATACATTGTACCTGATTAGTATGAGAAGAATCTGTATTAGTCAGATTCATGTCAAACACCAAGATATGGCTTGTTTGATGTAATGTAGGTAATTTAACGTATTTTGATGATACTGCCCATCGATGACAGGTTTGTATGTTCTAAATTTATTGATCTATAATATATAAATACAACCCCTCATAACTACCAGACACTAAACCGCGTTTACCCCGTAACGACTGAGTGAGTGAGTATACTTTTATGCCGCTTTTGACAATATTTCAGCAATATCACATCGGGGAACACCAGAAATTGGCTTCACACATTGTACCCATGTGGAGAATCGAACCCGGGTATTCAGCGTGACGAGCGAACGCGTTAACCATGAGGCTACCCCATCGCCCCTTTTTCATTTGAGATAAAGAAGGGACATATAGGCTTTTAATTGATTTCTATAATTTAACACATACCCTAATCGAGGAGTAAAGTCATAAGTCTATGGCATCACATAAATATATATTTTTCCGCAATCTAAAATGAACATGATGAGGCTACCCCACCGCCCCTCACCCCGTAACGAGTCAGCCCGGTCATGCTCAACTAAACATTTTTATTTTACTCGTTCATTAATATCCCTAATTTATAACATATACATATAGGTACACACTGCGATAAAGTATGCAACGGTAATCTTGCATTTTATAACGTCTACATACATGTTACTTAAGTACACGGCCACCCAGCTGCATCGACGTAAAGCGAATACACGTCTTATCCATTCACGTGTCGGTGATCGTCAATTTGTTTCAGTTCGACTCCGCTTGTAACACATCCCCCATCAATCAATATCCTTTTCCATGCTGCCATCACACTGATCAAAATGATAAATCCCGGACTGACAAGATGGGGCATATGAAGCAGGACTTTCTCCGAAGCCTTATGAAATATGCACGACATAGCTTCGCCTTTTTAATCAAGTATAAATGTGATGTGTCAAACCGGACGGTGAGCGCTGTGTATAATGAATGGGGGAAGTGATCTCATGGTGTTCTGGCAGAGCGACGCGAGGTGATCGACTTCATAAGTCGGAATGTTTTGCCAGCAATCTCGGCAATGGACTGTCAATTCCCACTGCGAATAAATCGGACATATTTTGTATTTGATGCATACATGTGTAGATTAATTTCCTGCAGGTGGCGCACGCCCTCAGACTTTTTCAGGCTTTGGCGGCTTCGCTGTCGTGCATGTCTCACAGGGTGCGTTGTTATATGATGTATGTTATCCATGCGTGTGCATTTGTCAGATTACACGTGTTGTAATGTCAGTGAGTGAGAGAGTAAGTAAGTATGTGGGAGAGTGAGTGAGTGAGTGCGAGAGGAAGAGTGCCAAGAGAGAGTGTGCGAATGAGTTTACGCCGCTTTTAGCAATATTCCGGCAATATCACGACGGGTGACACCAGGAATGGGCTTCACACATTGTACCCATGTGGGGAATCGAACCCGGGTCTTCGACGTGACGAGCGAATGCTTTAACCACTAGGTTACCCCACCGCCCCGAGAGTGTGGGAGAGAGAAAGAGTGACAGTGAATGAGAAAGGCGCGAAAGTGAGTGAGTTTAGTTTTACGCCGCACTCAACAATATTCCAGCTATATGTCGGCGGTCTGTAAATAATCGAGTCTGGACCTGACAAGCCAGTGATCAACAGCATAAGCATCGACCTGCGCAATTGGGAACCGATGACATGTGACAACGAGCCTGACCACCCGATCCCGTTAGTCGCCTCTTACGACGAGCATGGGTTACTGAAGGTTCATTCTAACCCGGATCTTCACGGGTGAGTGAGCGAAAGAGTAACTGAGTGAGTGAGTGACTAAGTAAGTGAGTATTGTTTAACACCACTTTGATCAGTTTTCGGTATTTACAGTTATATAACGGCAAATCAGCTTAACGTGAAGGAAATCCCGAAACGGTGCAGATCATGGGGCGTTTACCTCTTGATCCATGAGAACGTGTGTGATTCATATCATAACAAACATACAAACATAATAAGGGCGAATAGGAAATTAAAAAGCAACGACAGTAGGCCTCTGAAAACAGTTCTGTATAGCGAGTCTTAGACGATTGGGACAACCGACTCACCTTATGATATCAAATACGAGGTCATACATTTTTAATAACTACATATTAAATACTGAATGGGCTTAATGGCCAGCGTTATTTCTTGTATACATAGATATGAATAACACAACATTAGTTTATCAAAATACATCTCCTGAATACATGAAACACTGGTTTCACGGGAAGCCTCTTCGACATGAGACATTGATAGTGCCAATTCCCCGTTGTACGATGGGTTAATACTTCGGTGCTGTGCAAACATGCAGGTACTAACCCACAGAGATAAGAATGCACCACTATAACCCTGCAACGACCAATAACCATGACATACAATGTACGTTATAGAATAACACCGACAATGCATTCGATCAAACGTTTCATTGTGTTCGCATTATGTTCCTTGAGTCCTTGAGTACAGCTTAAACCGTGTCTGTCTGTTCGGTACAACAGAAGCACCATGTCTGACAACACGTGGCCGACGTTTACCTCTAAAACAATACATACAGGTAGGCCACACCTCGAGTAGCACGTCAGCCTTCGACATAAACAAACATTCAACACACAGCAGGCTTGAGTTAATGCCCCGTACACCCATATATATTTTGAACGGTTCACTCGCAGTAAGGCGACTTTTTCGGGCGTGTATAAACATGGGCCGTTTTTCGTTTTCGCCTTCATGCGAAAAGGGTGGACATTTGCAACAATGGGTTCGGGTGTTTATACAAGAACCTTAATCCCAGGGGAAGGCGACAACCACAACACGTTCATGTTCATTTTATTCATACATATGTATTCATTAAATCGTTATTTGAAATATGTACCAATCAATTACAACTAACAGTTCGACAAAAACTGTTCAGTGTCAGAAATCGGTGTCAGCATGAACGACCCATGAACTGTGTTCACGTCGACGTACAAATTTTAGTCGCCACCCATACGCTAATCTACTGTTACTTCCCCGGTAAACCCTTACAGAAACATTGCTGTAACAACACTAAACATCAAAGGGTTTCGTGTTTCGCCTTCGTGAGAAAAGCTAAAACTAAAAAGTCGCCTTCCTGCGACGACACCATTTTGAACATGTACGACTACAAAAGACTACAAGCACGTGCTTCAACAAGTCGTACTCCCCCGGCGTGCTTCCATTGTTCCGATATATGTATACTTCAGATAGCTGCACTACGTGTTTGGGCCTGGTGACTTAACATTTTTGTGGCTGTGAGGCCGATGAGTAATTTAGTACGTGACAAAACAGTTGTACGGTTTTACATTGAGTCACCACACCAGTTATGGGAGTCAGCATTTGAACTTTGGACATCGATACAAGCGGTGAGTGAATGTACACGGCACTATCGCCATACCAAACCCTAAATCTGCTGATATGTTGATATTCTTGAATTGTTTATCCCGAATATTTGATTATCTGAAATAACTTATTATCTTGAACTATTGATTATCTAAAAATGTTATTCTCTTGAATTTCTCATTATGTCGAACTGCGGAATATCTTGATCTGGGTCAAGGTCGGTCACCTGTAAACTTGATATTGACCCAGTTGCAATATATACCTCACAGCCACGGAGCTGCAAACTATACACTTCTCTTATATGCTATCGAGGTCATGTATTGTGTGGTGTTGAATGTTAAATATAACCCTAGTGGGGGTTTATGGCGTTTACGCCCATCACAAAGTCATAATAATTATAGGTCCCTTGGACTAACTAGAGTACCCTGGTATCACATGAACACATGCTCTGTCTGCCTGGTTAAGTCAGGTGTGGTAGCCTAGTGGTAACAGTGTCGTCCAGCGGAAGATTATTGTTCGATTCGAAATATGTGTCAAACTCTGATACTGCTGGAATAGCGCCATAAGTGAGGTGAGGTGAAATTGGGTTTAACGTCGTGCTTGAGAATATTTCGCTCATATGA
>VKKT01000243.1:184816-204818 GCA_008038995.1 Haliotis laevigata
CATGTGGGGATTCGAAACCGGGTCTTCGGCGTGACGAGCCAACGCTTTAACCACTAGACTACTCCACCGTCCCCTGTGATACAAAGAAATAATCAGGTCAGTAGACTACACAGAGGAAGGTAAGACCTGGGCCCTGTTCTACAACGCAACCTCAACGCTACGACTGTCGTGAGACTATGCTAAGGTATTGGAGTTAGAATTACCTTCGTGGCACCCAGATCCTTGAAAGTCAGCTGGTCACTTAATACACAATTCCCTATCAACTGTCGACATCTAACTGTACAATGCATTAATGCCCCAAATCATTAATTTCCAAAGTAACCTCCTTAATCTGGACGGTGTCAATCCCAGTGAATTACAGAATAAGAAGGTTCAATTTTACGAATCACCATGTTCTTTCAATATAAGCACACATGTGAAAAACAGCACTAACCATCAACAAAGCTTGGTTAGGATTGGGGGCGGGGGGGTAGCCCAGTGGTTAAAGCGTTCGCTCGTCACGCCGAAAGGCCCGGGTTCGATTCCCAACATGTGTACAATGTGTAAAGCCCATTTTTGGTGCTCCCCGCCGTAATTTTGCGGGAATATTGCTAAAAAAAATCTCACTCGCTCACACTCCCGATTGTTCGGATAATCGAGATCCAACCTGACCATGTCCCATACAAAGAGGTTCGACCAAATCTACATCGGGAGATATTCTGCTTAATACATAACTGTTATTTCACATTCTCTTAGCATGAACCGAACTTTAAGATTTACCAATTCCACTAGAACATTTCCCTGCGAGCGCTTTCAAACCTGATGATGCTCAGTCACATTCTTCATGACGTCACAAACCCATTCCAATAAAATTGACATCAAAGCCATTACTCCGGTTTACGAAATAACATGTTATATAAACAAAGTTAAAGCATTAAAACACACTGATATGCCACAACATAGATTGCGTGGTATTTTTGGTGTGCTGGCCCCACAGAGGTTTAAGGAATGCTCGAATGCAAACTCTCAAAAGAGATCACTCAGAGATGAAAAGCACATAAAATCTCCAAGGTAAATATCACGGAAACGCTGCGCTTTATCATATAATTTTTAAAAACTATGATAAAACGGCAAGTGCATTGCTTGCCTCGTGTATTGATCGTCTACTGAAGGTGCATATGCGAGGCTGAAACCTTTGCAACCCTCATGCGAGTGTATCATTAATTATACCAAGACTATCGAGAACGCTGTCCCGGATCTTCCAAGGACACACAAACGCACTATTGCTTAATGAAATTCATGAGTGCAATCCCTTGTAAGGGCCAGAGGAACCGAATGCCCATATCAACACAAATTGTGTAACTGCTCCAATCAAATTAACCCGCTGCTCACCAATAACATAAAGCTTGTTTCCTTCGTAACGTCATATGTCATCGTTGTATCTACTTGACAGAAAAACATGATGTATGTAAATGCACTGATATGTCGAGAGATATCAAGAGGACCCACTGATGCCTGTTTAAATGTTACTAATTGACCCGGGCCTTTGGGTAACATGGTATTAAGAGAAACGGTGCATTCGCCGTTCTCATTTGTGCTCTCCAACCTTCGGGATATAATTTAAGGGCCTGGCTTATTTCAAAGGGATTGGAAACTATGTATAAATGTGGTGCTTTAACATGCTAATCAAATACTGACCCCAGCATAATTCAAATACAACGTCAAGTGTTGGCATAACCACTCCATTCTGCCATCAAAATGCTATGTTGGATGCTTGGTGCTGAATGCTTTAAACACCCATGGCAGAGATGTATTCAAAGAAGGATTCCCATACGTCGGAACACGCTGCAAATGTGTAGTCAGATGCCATCCTGTAGGACTCACTGCAGTGCCAGGAAATGAAATTTGTTCTTTCTATTTTGTATTTTTATTCATTTCGCAAGCTTTGCTGGAACTCTCAGCATGTTAAATTGAGACTGAATTTTACCAAAGTCACGTGACCATATTTCACGTGGGTTGCTATGGTTTCGAGATCTAATCACTCACACTTATGAATCTGCAGTGTAATTACTTTGTGTTTGGAGGTTTCAAAGGTGATCCATGTTTTTTTATAATTTGACACTTTGTTTTAGCAATTTAGTCCAAGCAGCGTCCTCATCCAATAAGCATTCGCCTCTGGATATCAGATAGCGAATAACAATGCCTTCCAGTCATCCGCTGTCAACCGTGTTTCTTCCATCTTTACAAAGTGTATGGGGAAAGGTTACGCAAGGAATTGGATTTAGAATTGCCGGAGACAATCTATACTAGTGGCAACACACATCTAGAGCATATATGTTTGTGCTGATGAATATTGAATTTATAAATCGAGGCTATGTTCAAGAGACAAATAGCATAAGCTGTACAAGATTAGGTTACAGGACAAGAAACTAGTTCTTTATGCAAGGCTGTATTCATGTAATGTGTTACAATAGTACAGCATTTCTTCTACACATAATCTGGGGAAGAATGGGCCTCATAATGTATGTTGCGTTTAAGAAAAACGGTCCAAATACACGGAGAACAGATGCGAAAGGGGATCATTTGCCAACAGGGGCCGTGTTCTGTTTATGGTGCATTTCGAGATCACAATCTGTGTTAGTTGGAAACAGAATCATTTGGACATCATGTACAATTTAAGTTAAGAACAGATTGCAATTGGTTCGGTCAAATTGTAGCTCAATGGGAAATAGATACCGATATGGATGTATGAGTTATTGGAACATACCTATTCTGGGATGAATATATTTTCTACAATGGAACCTTATACGTTGGAGAAATGTATACAATCTGCGTTGGGAAGGGATTCGTTAGGGGATTACATTTATCCTAACTAGACATCAAAGGTTTCAGTATCACACGCTGTCTGTTATATGCAGTTGCTGAGAGATGGTTAAATGTCAACAGATTTCGTCTTTCATACGATGTCAAAAGCAGGCATTCTAGTGAGAACATCGGACTATCCTGTGCAGCATATCCATGGAGCGTTATACATGTACAGAGGCTGATATCTCCTTGACAGAGGTAGCCAGAGCAACACGGGTGTTTGATTCTGATATCACAAAAGACCCTCCCGTTGTGTCGAATTAGTACGAGCGAACACGTCTCGGAATCACATAATGACATCCTCAGGAATTTACTGACATGATTGAATACCTGTCAGTCCTTGGGAAACAAACTATGCTTCATGGCTCCGGGTCCAATTCCTATCTAGATCAGGGCTTTCTGTGAACCTAAGACAATGTTTCCATGCTGTAAGATCCAAGATGAATACCATGTTCTGCTAAATTGTGATTATGCAGTAACATTAGAAGCAAATATATACCTAGTTATTTTACGAAAAAACCATCCAAAACATAAATTTAACTGTTGTCAACTGTTAACCGTATATTTATTGAAAATATTGCTTTGTTTATCTATCATGCTATTTTGAAGAGAAATCCACTCTGCTGTTGAACTTTGTATATACTTGTACTATGGGCCTGTGGCCTTCAGTTCTGAATAAGATCCATAACATTTCTTTTCTACTTTGAAGAACCTATATAAGAGGCAGTTTCAGATCTCAGGCCGTCAAAACAGTGTTTGAAAAATTGGAGTGGTATTTGGTTTAAGACTATTTCGTGTCAAACAACAAAATAAAAAAAAGGTCAAGAAAATCGTTAAAATCATGACACCGTTTGCAAATCGGGCGAGAATGAACATGATCTAAATCGGTACCAGCAGGCATGTGTCAGGGTCAACGCTAAAGTTAATTTCTTCTCAGAATAAAATATGTTCTTTAAGAAATTCTTTTACGTCGGTTGTGGATGACGTCATTCCGAAGGCTTGGAAATCTGCAATCTTTTAGCAAGGTGATAACACTGAGATAGACATCATATCGGGATGACAGAGTCTGAACAAGGATAAGACAAGGAACTTGACGAATAACCCGACCAGAGATTGTTTCGGACTGTGCCAGATTCTCAAGCTTACCATACATTGATATGACAATTCTGACAAGTCACTATGCCTCGTCAGATATAAGCTTCACTACTGTGATAGGACTTCAAAGCAACACGCCTGGTATGGACAGCCTTAAGAAGGCTTTAGGGAGAGAAGTGACAGAAATCCCAGGATTGAAATTGCTCCATCGAACTGAATTAGGCTTGCGGATATTCAGTAAAAAATATTAACATGCAATTCTTAGGCAATCAATAGAGAATTTGCAACACATTTACAAAGATTACACTTTTTGCAAGCATGTTATCAAAGGTATTATTAAATAATTAATTTGGACTTCTTAGCACTGTGACTCACCTAAGGTGAGATCATGATGATAGACACGCAGGCAACCATATGTTAAGGAGGAAATTCACCAGGCTTAAAAATCTTAACGCCTAGCTTACTGATTTCAGAACTATATTATTCTTAGAAGTAGAGGCGGAGATCGGGTGATTATATAACCTCGAAAACGGGTCAGCATCATTCGTTTGAAGACTTTGAGTTCATATTTTCAGGTAGATGAGCACAAATGGTGTTGCCGTCAAGATCGACGCATATAGATTTGATGATGTGCATTACCCACAAACGTTGGTTCGAATCCCATAGTCGTCATGGTTAAGTTTCTTGGTTTGTCAAGTGTTTGGTTATTGGTTTGCGCCATATACATGTACCGTGTTGTCAATTTCACAAAGTGGTAACGCCAAGACCTGCAGTATTACGTGATTCATCCACATCAAGGTAACAGGCCGCGATAAAATCATATACATGAAATACTGTCTTACTCTGTCACCCGACCCTTGAAGGTCCGGGCTAGAATATTGGCCTTCAGTAACCCATGCGACTAACGGGATCGGGTGGTCAGGCTCGCTGACTTGGTTGACACATGTCATCGGTTCCCAATTGCGCAGATATATGCTCATGCTGTTGATCACTAGATTGTCTGGTCCAGACTCGATTATTTACAGATCGCTGTCATATAGCTGGAATATTGCTGAGTGCGGCCTAAAACTCAACTCACTCACTCACTTACTCAGTCACTCGCCATTTTCATTTTAAAAGGTGTCAGTAACAATAAATAAGACCAGTCTTTTTAAAATAATTCTAATGTGTTTCAATTATGAAGCAGCACCAACAGGTAATGGTGTATTAAGATTTAATACTCCTTACAAAATCTTCTTCTCATTGAACAATGAGTGAGTTTAGTTTACGCCGTTTCTTTTCAATATTCCAGCAATATCACGGTGCTGGACACCAGAGTGAGTGAGTGAGTTTAGTTTTACGCTGCTTTTCACTCACTCACTTTTCCCGAACACAAGGTGTCATCGTTATTAGCTAGTGATTCATGAACACACGCTCCTGATAATCGTCAGAATCGTACAATCGGCTCTGCT
The DNA here is from genome assembly GCA_008038995.1 of Haliotis laevigata. NCBI lineage: Eukaryota > Metazoa > Mollusca > Gastropoda > Lepetellida > Haliotidae > Haliotis > Haliotis laevigata. The sequence continues at coordinate 190,207 of VKKT01000243.1, forward strand.
TTCCATTCCTACATTATAAGGATTCCTGCGTGAAAAACATTAATGAGGCCCGGGTGTTTTGTAGACAATAAATGTACCTGCTATGTCGGACACTGTTTGGTATTTGGCTTTTTTGGTATATGTCATACTATTGGTGTTTTACATATGCCGTTTTTCATCAATGTATGTATTATGTGTTGTGCACTTTCAAGTGGCAACGTCATCGAGGCAACGTCATTTTGTTGTCCAAAAACTGGAACTGATTATACCATGATGCGTTTAAAATAACCTCTAAATGTCACTGATGTATGCAAATTTAGATTCTAGCACATATTAAAGGGTGTGTACAATCGATTCCTTCAATCAATCTTTATTTCGTACTAAAGAGGCCAAAGGCCTATAGTACATATATACTCAAGCCAATAATGGTTGTCACCCCCCTCCCAACCCCAACCCCACACCCACCCCACACACCCACCCCACACACCCTCTCCAATAAAAAAAATTGAAGGGGGGTGACAACCATTATTGGCATGAGTATACATATATAATGGGGAATTACATAGATAAATATATCTACATTACAGTGATAAAACTTTTGTTCTATACAACATTGCAATGTGAATGAACATGGCAAGATTTTGTAATATATTTTGATTTTTACTGCTTATATGAGTAGAGAAGTTTATTATGCTTGGATGGATTATTGACTTCCCAGTCAATTCTGACTCTTTCGCGACACACTTTTGCGTGCTTTTTATTGCATTGATGATATAAGTTAACCTGAAACTACATCCTTAATTTTATGAGGTTAAGTAAGAGGGGATGGGGGTGGGGGATTCTTCTTCGTCAGAAGATCCGGTGATCATGGTAATGTATATCAGACTGTGGACAATAGTTTCCCTCTGCTTATGCGGTGAATATGTAGCGGTAGCTCAGTAATACCAAAAGAATGAGCCTTTGGGGATGGGTGGACACAGGGACACAAGTGATTTCAAGACCATTTCAGTCGTATCGCGGTGTGCTTAATAAGGGACAAAAAAAGTTGTGCGGGTCTTACACGCTTACAACGTAATAGAGATCATAGGTTTCTGTCATGCATAAGGGACACAACTCTGCACAGCTAATTGTGGAGCCTTGGACGAGGAAAGCATTATCTTATATACATTCCATCCCTGAAAGTACTTAAAAGGATGATGACTTTACAGGAGAGAGCCGTACCTTGCAAGTCATGCTCCTTATACAATTCTTAGTATCTTTACATTGCACGTGTCTCACTGAAATCAATACTAGTTTGAAAACAATTTCCCCGAAACACATTCCCGTAATTACACCAACGCTCATTGAACTAACCAGCCTTGATGCAACAGGGCCACGTCCACGAGCAGCCATTTCGTTGGGGCATTAGTCGCAAAACCTTGGGAAGTAAATCTAATTTCGTTTTAATTTCCTCTCAGCAGAACTTTGAAGATACCGGAGCAATCCATTTCCTGTCACGAGCGTTAAAATATACCCAGTATATATGGACAGCAATCTGACACAAATCAAATGAAGGAGATATTATTACATAAGCCTTGTGAGGAAGGGCTGGTGCCAATGGTAATGGAATTATCTGTAGTGCAGCAAGTTTGACGAGAATTGACGCTTGATTATGTACCCAGTGGTTCCAGTTTAAATAATCAGAAATTATGGCGGACGTTCTTGTTTGGGAGTGCTGAGCATAGAAAGGAAATTGTCTTGCGTGCGTGTCAACTGATTTGAGCTTGAAACTATCCCATAACTTAGACATACACTTTGGGATATGTCTCAGTCAGTTTTCACGGAGATTTCATATCCACTAATGCATTCTTGTGAGAGCATACATTTGACAAGCACGTATCAAAGAAACTTTTAGGCTAAGCAACATTGGCTTTACATCGTTTGATAATATATCATTTCTGAAATTTCTTAACATCCTATCAGAAAGATAACTTGTAGCTAGTTTCATCTCCTTACGTAACCACGTCATTACCAATGCACACTGTATGAATACACTTACATTATATGAGTGAGTGACTTTTGTTTTACGCCACACTCAGCAATATTCCAACTATATGGCGGCGGTCTGGAAATAATCGAGTCTGGACCAGACATTCCAGTGATCAACAGCATGAGCATCGATCTACGCAATCGAGATACGATGACATGTGTCAACCAAGTCAGCAAGCTTACATTACATGAGCGCCGAAAAGGTAAATATATTTTTCGAAATGTATATTGACAAACGCGACGATATATTTCTAGCGTCTTATGAATGTATTCAATTCGTCTTTGTGAACGTTTAAATAACCAGTTAGGATATGTCAAAACATTGGTTTATTGGATTTTGTCTAGTAGGCCTTCCGTGGCGTTCTACCAACATGAAGAACCCGGTTCTGACTAAGTGAAGTCGATTGTGTTCCGAAAACACGGGAACCATTCTAGTTACTTTTCCTATCTGTATGTACTAATGGATCGGCTTCCTTGTCCAAAGACGATAGCAGTTATAGCGTCCGTGAGATTAGATAGTTCTGTACCTCCTATTTAATATGAAAAGCTAAAAGAGGAGCACAATTTCCTGGTGTAACAAGTTTCCTTTGAGCCCCAGACACAGATCCCGTATCAAAATGGAGATAATAGGTAGTCCATGTTTGAAAACGGCAGACGTTTGCGGCCATATTGGATTCAAGGAGCAATCTGACGTAGCGAAACCAACATAATGGAGGGACAAATGATCAAAGACGTGGAGAGTATATTTGAAGAGGGGGCACACGCGCACTCGTGATGTGTAATTATTGCTGATAACAGAGGTATGAATACGTAAATAATACCACCATACTGGAACTAGATGACTTCAGTCACATGACCTTTTCCCGCGCTTTTGTTCCACTTGCGGAGTAATTTCATCAGTGAAGCACCCCTGCGATTCATCCGCGGTAAAAATCAATGAGGGACTTAATGCTATCTGGTCGCCTCTTATTACATTACGTGTTTCAGAATGAAAGAGGAACTCCCCGTGAGTTTGTGCAAGATATAAACGACCGTGACAGACCGGACAATTTCTCCAATACCATCAGCGTCTTCTTCAGCAACAGCTTGGGAATTCTGGATATTCGTTTGAAACGCGAGTCAATATGTACTGTCTGCTGTGAAAAGTTACATGAATGTTTCCAAAGTTTAAGTAATATTTGATCTCAATTATTCCTTTTTAACCTTTATAAAAACTATTATTGTTTGAGCTAAAGGTCAAAAGATGCTTTGATTTCTGAAGCAAAGACTCGCCTGCAAGAACATCTTTTATCTCTGCACAATAATCATGTCTCTTCGATTCAGTTTGGAAAGAAGAGGATGTTGCTACAAGGTATCTTAAAAAGTGGCTCATCTTGATTTCAAAGCACGTTTCATTTTACACTGTCTTTAAGATTTAATCATGCAAATACACTCAGGATGAAATTTCACTGTTTTGGAAGCCGACTGGTATTCAGCTGGCGCAAGAAGCTGTTAAGGAACATGATCTTGTTGTTGCGAGCTTTGTTCTATAAGAACATGCACGCACATTGTCTCATCAAGCACATTCTTACAAAATAAGTGTGACTCACTCTCTCTATCTTTTTTTCTCTCTATCTGATTGGGTCCTTTATATACTCTTATAAAGAGTAGGGGATCATAAAATATTCATGTTGATAAAATATTTATTAGAACAAGAAGACAATTTTTTGTCTTTGATTCTTTGAAACGTAACACGAGAACATATCATATAGTGTGCACGCAGTAGCTCCAAACAAGGGCACAGGACTACATTCGTGATTTTGACTCCTTCTAGGAAGGTCGAGTGATTATGTGGACAATTGGTTTATCAGTCTTACTGGTTCTGCTTACAACCCACTGTGATTTACTTTCTTTCACTTCACAGTCTTCTAGCTAAGGGTATGCTGGAATCTGACCGAAGTCAGCGTGCTGTGTCCAATACGCTCAGTCTTCAGAATATGTGATAAGCAGATATGGAGCTGGTACCAACAAAACCAAAATGTTCAAGGCGCCCCTGTCCAAAGGCAAGGGAACTGGACAAATTTAAATACGCTCGACGAAATCGAGTTTAAACAACGGGTCAAAGTGCTGCAGCCATTCGTTCATCAGCCTACTGAAGAAGGATGTACGGGTCACAAGATTAGAAATTGTTCACATGCAGTTCATGTCCATGATCGACATGTCGTCTTTTCCGTAATATTGCTAAAAATTGTCAATGTTGCACACTGAGGTAAACCAACTTCAAGAGAATTGGACAGGTTTAAACCCCTGACAAGCTCTACCAAATCGAGTTTGAACAACGTGTCAAACTGCTGCAACCATTCGTTCACGAGCCTTCTGAAGTACGATGTACAGATCACATGATTACAAATCGTTTACATGCAGCTCATCTCGCTTGACGCCATGTGCTGTGTCATCCTTTCCACAGTATTGCCAATGGTGTACACAACGTTGAAACTCAGGTAATCGTCGCTGGTCATGTCTACGTCTTCAGATGTGTCCCGACTTCCCTGACATGGTCGTGTCTGACGAAAAGAACGTCACACTTACGTCAACCAGGATCAGTTGAGGTCGGGCGTAAAAAGTATGTCTGAAAGCCCCTCTGTATTGTGAAAGAAAGGGCCAATGGATAGTACCTTCGGGAGGACATACTGACAGCCATTGTATCGTGTTTGAAAGACGTGGTTGTCGACTTGGTTGTGGTTGTCTATGAGGATAACAACACCAGCGAACATGAGTCGTCAATGTTCACCCAAAGCAGTCCAGCCTCAAGCGACTGAAATGGTTAACAATGAGCCCTGGCCTTTACCCTCTTGAAAATGTGTGGCACATCACTGGGAGACGTGTGCATTGACGTCATCGGTCACCGAACACGCTGACTGATTTTGGCTAGACGCTTCCCGAGGAATAGAACTAAATCTAACAAAGCGCCGTTGGAAGATTGATACGCAAAGTACCTCGTCGAGAAAATGAATGCATGACAAATCGTGGTGGTATTACCCAATGCTGATCCGAAAATGTCAACTTCGAAATTTCCAATCATATTTGTACCTACTTTAATATCAGGAATGGTCATAACATTTATCTCCATACGTCCATACCGATTGCAAAGCAGTTTAATTCATTTGTACAATATTACCAGAAACCGTTACCTCTTACAATAATGGACCAGCTGAGTTATCCCGGACTATACCCTGCTTTTTAAGAGTATATACTTGGTAGATTCAAGACATTTAAAGCAATGTCCTCCTTGTGGAAACTCAAAAAGATCTCACGCTAACTTTTGGCACTGAAGCTTCATTACTGTAAACAATTAACCAAAGCTATTATGGCTAGGGTAGTATTCCCTCAAAGATATCACCCCAAGTACAGAGACTGCAATAAAAGAGGATCCAAGCTCATATCACAATCGATGCCTCATAAATGTTCACTTCTCAGACCGATGCTTAACCCAGGTCGGTAAAAATCTAAGCCTTGAGTCTATTTACTAAAGTGAAGATTCTCGTAAAGTTGCCCATAGATGTCGCTCCTTTCATTCTCTGTGACAAGGGCATCGACCAAAGGTCCAAGTTTGTGCATACAAAGTTATTGGCTTTGCCATCAACGAAATGATGACTCCATAAAACAGCCCTAAAACCAGATCCGGAGAATATTGCACGGGCATATAAAGGTCCTGTGGGAAAAGATAATTCTGTCTTGGTCACTACGTGTGTTTAATATCCCTTCTAACGCAATTTGAAGGTATTGATGAGCCTTCCATAAACGGTTACTGAACCAAAGCAAACACAGGGAGACGTTTATTTAAGAAACGTACATGATTCGCTGTCACTTCTCAAGTTAAAGCCTATTTAACAGGACGACCTAGACGTACATTGTCTGTGACGGAAGCAGGTAGAACCGGTGAGCGTTCAAGTCTTCTAGAACAAGCAGTCAAAAGATCATCCATCACCTTACCTTGAAAACTTTGCCAGACAGCAATGATCCTCAATTTTGTTTCAACTACAACTGATTTAGGCAATGCAGTTTCTAGAGTGAACATCCTTCAAGAAAGGTTTTCATAAAAGGCGACTAACGGGATCAGTTGGTCAGGCTCGCTGACTTAGTTTAAACATGTTATTGCATCCCAATTGCGTAGCTAGATGCTCATGCTGTTGATCACTGGATTGTCTATTATTTACAGACCGCACCATATAGCTGAGTGTGGCGTTAAGCAACAAACAAACAATCAATCAAGAAAGGCAGGCCACTAAATATGTCACTATAGTCCGTTTGGCTCAAAAGCGGACCGATGAATTGCAACCTAACTCGAAAAACAAACAAACATATAGTACTCAATGAAACTGAGTCAAAATTTTAATGATAGTTTGTTAAACAACTTTTATATTTTTAGGATATAAATTCTGCAAATAAATCACAGAGTTGGTCTGATGTTTTGATTATGATCAGCGTTTCATTGAGTATTATATGTTTATTATTTTACGAGTTAGGTTGCAATTCATCAGTCCGTTTTTTAGCCAAACGGACTATTGTATATTTGCTCTAACTATTATCAAACCACTGTTTGTGATAAGTACACACATGTCAAAGCGATTTCGATGTTAATTGATGTTTGATTTTGAAGTTAAGTTTTGGGCAGCATATAGAAGTGATATTCACCCTGAAGATATGTCGTAAACATTAAGGAGTCGCGTGATTATTTCGAGGAGTTCCCAATGTACGTGCTACTGTACAATTTCGATATTTACTGGACAAAATAAGTTAGGGATATTGGTAGTGTGACAATGAATAAATAGATCATTATTCATAATTTCAAAATTTTCACATATCCCTAACTATTTTTGTCGAGTATATATGTACGCTATGAGGATTACATTGGACAAACCGAGCGCTCATGGAATAACCTGCTGAACTCTAGGTAAAGGATTTCAAATATGGTGTATCCTCTTGTAAGCTCACAACAATAAATGTGTCATTATCTTGTGGATTTCATTAAAAATGTCCAACTGTACACTTCTGAACTATAACACACACACACACACACAGACGCGCGCGCACACACACACACGTGTTATCAATTAAATTATATCTAATGTAAAGAGTGTATTAAAACGATGGTTAAACTCGGGGATATTTACCCAATAACAATGTTTAATTTATACACAGTGTCTGGTTAAAACGATCATACACAACACAGGGAATGTTAACGATTATGAATATATCTAATGTAAATATGAAGTTGTCTGATGAAGACTATTGTATGCAACGAATGTTATACAATAAGAATATACCGAACTAACGATTGTCTGAAGAAGTAGAAAACCCAGTACGTGTATATCTTAAAATGAAAAACGTTTCAGGGGAAAATTATTATTGAAAGAATAGAGCTCATGGGTTGTGTGAGTTAAGTTATACGCCGCTTTTAGTAATATTCCAGCAATATCACGGCGGGGAACACCAGAAATGGACTTCACACATTGTACCCATGTGGGGAATCGAACCCGGGTCTTCGGCGAGAGCTGATGGAAAGCATTTCTGATGAATAGGATTACTGATAGAGGAAGATACCCAGCAAGAACATATCCGATGAATACAACTAAGACAGGGTTTATCATGAAACCTGTACTTGTCATGAATATATCTAATGACAAGCAAGTCTGATGAAGTTGATAATTCATTGCAGAATGCGCGAACAACATGGCTAGCCCATACATTATCGATGACGAATGTGAAGAATATATCTGATGAAGACATAATCTATAGAGACGTCAAGCACCAAGTGGTCATTTCAGAGGAAGCAGATTACCTGAAAGACCACATACTTCCAAATATCAGATGAAGACAATGGGTAAACCCTTGAGTCAAATCAAGGATCAATGCGCCTTGTGTGGTTTGAGACGGGTACATGGTAACGTCTACCAATATAAAGGAACTATTCAACAGAAAGCTGAGGAGGGGTGAAATCTACAGCTCCCAGTCTTAACATCGGCAGTTGTAACGATTCGCTGATATAAGAAAGGGTGACGTTGAGGGTCGTAACACGAGGCGTTGGTGAGAAGAAGTCAATCTGGCATTGGCGCACAGGGCAGAAAGAGCAGACGATCAACATTGATGCAGACGACAAATGGAAAAACAAACTGAAGGGAAAATTGAAGAGATAATTCCAAGTCCAGGTGAATTTGCCCGGAAACTGACACGGCTGGATAAGAATGTGTCCTTTGTGCCCCTCTTGGGGAACCATCTAATGGAATCATATAGGTCATCTTGTAAATGTTATGCCATGCTGCTAATATATTAGTGTCCTCTGGAAACCTTTTAAGACATTCTGGGCTTAGTTAGTCTGTTCAAGTAAACATATTTGCTTTGGAATCATACCAAAACCATAGCTCAAAAGCAAGCAATATTACTTTAGGTAAGCTATATCACTGAGTATCACTATATCGTAATATCAGTTGGTTGTTCACACCATATTCTGTCAGCAATTTGCCAGATATATCATGGAGTTCACAATCCACACTTTACAACATTATCATCTTCGCACGGGTACGATGCCACACAAATTGCAGATCCTGAATACCTGATTCTGATTTAATTCGGCTCTTGATGTACATGAATTCAAGCTCTTGAATTATGTTCACCCATTCGGTTTCAAATAGTAAATTTGATCAGGTGATTTTTTTCGAAAATCAATTTTCAATTTCGTCAATGATTAAAAAAATTGTTACCAATAAATCTACCTCGTCAGTCAGAAATCAAGGGTTGATCCTTTGAGGTTTGTAAGTACCTGATAGTTATTCAAGCATAAAGCTTGATAAAGGGTTACGTGCTGGCACTTAAATAACATTTATTGCCATTTAAATCTTGGGTTATGTTGTAACATCCATCTGAAGAGGAAATCAAGTGTTTAGTGCTTCTTTTTAATCCGTCACTCTAAACCACTTTTGTCAAGATCAACCAACCAACTGCAAGTGGCTTATTCAGATTGATATGCAGCCTATGCTAAACCAAGAGAGCGTACATCAACTGTCATTACTGGAAATCGAACCGGAACAAAACCCCTGTGCCCTCTACCGTGAGTTTGTTGATATTCATTCAGATAGGAAATCGATTTCAGCGAATGAGGACCAATTTACGAAGACAGGTCCTCATGAAAATTCATGAAGATCAAGTCAAACAGACGAAGCACGCCATTGGCAGACGATAACCGATCGTGTCGTCTGCCGAAAACGGATTAAAGTCATCTGTCAGTGAACTTCAACGATTATCAAAGCCGAATCTGTTTCCAGTCAGTCTGGACTTCGTGGCTTAGGGCACTTTCACTTCTCGAGTAGGTCCCTTATTTCCTTTGGAATTCTCAACATGAATGTGGTCCACGCGAGTGAAGTCAATATTTAGACGACCGCCCCCAAGCATGTTCCTCCAAAGATGGCCCCTAATCCCATAGAGCATTGTGATAAATTTAAGACATGCACTAAAATAGACACAAAGATTGACGACTGGCATTTAGAATACATGAACGTCCACCAGGAGCAAATGAATTAGCTGATAGAACTATTTTAACTACAATGTAATTGCGACATGCAATTCTTCATTGTTCAAAAGACAGGGAACATGTGTACATAGTCACACCACAATTGGTTTAAATCCGATCAACTACTTCATCTATTCGAAATCTATTCCTTAACTAATGGTCATTTAGGTGTGTATGTTCCAAGAGAAAATAGCTAAAAAATTGTGTCTGGAAAGATTCCTTGCCGTTTTATTTGGACACGCACAAAAATACAACTGTTTTAAATTGGATAACCTTGATATTCCTGAGGGAACTATTTCTTGTGGCACCAGGTGTTCCGATAAACGGCAAACCGGTCCTGGCGAAAGCGTAATGATCTATCTAATCTATCATCAGGATGAGGCCACCAACTTATACAGATAGAAATGCCATCATCATTAGCCTTTAATTGAATCTCAATACCGAGAGCTGGAAAGAGACAAATAGCAAATTAGCACGAGCATATGCCATGCTGTTTATGCAAACTGCACTCAAAGCAAATTCCCTTAATGGCAGAATAGTCTCCTACATAAATTAATATGCACTTTGTATGTTTTACTATGCTACTGTGACACGAAACAGTGCTATGCAATTCATATTTTCACATTCTTTTCTTATAAAAAAGCGCACAAACAAAACATACCAGTTAATGAGTAAATTAAGGCATTACAAGTAAAAAACATGCCCTGGCAATCTGAAACCACTACAAATCAGCCATGTATTTTTCCCAAATGGCCATGAACCTATACTAGTGACCTTATGACCCACATCTCTGATTACCCAATTCCTAAAACACAACATACCTATTAATCCTAATAATGTTTTAGGCAAGTGTGAAATGTTTTCTGTTAATGACGTTAGCTGGACATTAACGCCCAGTTTATTAGATGGTAAGACGTAACGTCAGAAACCGATGCTGGATGTTTTCCAATGACCAAATAAACACCTCTCCGATGTTCTTCTGACGTGACGAGTATCTATAGTCTCTGATAAAGACATGACCCCATTATCTGAGAGTCATGGTTCGATCTGACCTCCAGGAAGACACTGACAAGGGCAATCCAAGACATCATCAAGGTATCAAGCCTATCATTAACAAAGCCAATGAACAGCTGCATAGTGAGAGGATGCTGTAGATAGGCAATGAATTACCTGCTGCAAACATATAAACATTAATGCCATTGTGTCATTCTGATCAACAAACATGTATGTATGTTTATATCCTTATTCTGATCAACAAACATGTATGTATGTTTCTATCCTTATTCTGATCAACAAACATGTATGTATGTTTATATCCTTACTCTGATCAACAAACATGTATGTATGTTTATATCCTTATTCTGATCAACAAACATGTATGTATGTTTATATCCTTATTCTGATCAACAAACATGTATGTATGTTTATATCCTTATTCTGATCAACAAACATGTATGTATGTTTATATCCTTATTCTGATTTTATAGTTTTGAGTTTTTAATCACTCCGACAAAATGTGAATGTAAACCTTAACTGATGCCAGCGGTGGGAACAGGATTCGCTCATTATTTCTCGAAAACTCATCACTATTTAATAGTTATTATAACACACACAATTGTGGAGCCATGACTTTCTTAAAGGATACCTTCATCAGCTTATATCCATACACGTCTACGGGGGTTTTCAGCGTATACGTGCTAATGAAAGTCTTTAGGTGTTATTGATAATAATCGGACTCTGATTTTACCAATGTTTTTTACACCGTATATTGCCAAAATGACGGATGTGTCGTTACTAATAGCGCTACAATGTCATTATTACTTTAAAACTAGCACTTAAAGGCTGATATCAATACATTATCATATTGCCATATACCTCATAGTCTAATTCAAAACTACAAATATCTAATATACGCTATTACAGATGAATCACATTATAGTACATCTTCGTTGAATAAACGTAAAAATGATACCAATAATGTACTCCCATCACAATGGTAAAGATGAAATCAAATGTCACACGTCACATGGAAATATATAAATGGCAAGGTTAAGATATTATAACCAATAACTGTTTGTCAGTTTTTTAAGTTTTACGCCGCATTTAGCAATATTCCAGCAATATCACGGCAGGGACACCAGAAATCTGGGGAATCGAACCCGGGTCTTCGGCGTGACGAGCGAACGCCGTAACCACTAGGATACCCCACCGCCCCAATATCTGTCTGTCTAAGAATCCAATCTCAATATAAGATCCATTCTATTTGAATCCAACGCCGCGACCTTTAGATGCCGTTCATCACGTCATCACTAGATATGAAACACTAACAGCATCCCCTTCTCTCCCAGAATCCCCGATCACGCTATGTCCACAATGCCAGTAGTACATAGCAACATATGCAATATCTACTCTACCAGAGACAATAACATACTCCAAGATGACATTGATATAGATCCGTGTTGATTTCAGCCGCTCTGCATTAATGCCGCTGTCTGTTTGGTAGCGTAGCAGGGACCTTAGGTTCACTTTGACATAAACCAGAGTGACTCCTGTGTCAATAGTTCTGCATCTGTTTTAGTTCTATAGGATCGGTCGTAACCTTCACGCGGCGCTGTATAGCCACGCTAAATACTAATATGATGAAAGGCGGAAATATACAATGAACATCTTATATCCCAAGGTATGACTGACTATTAAACATATTTGAAGTAAACTGACCATTTCCATATTAATATAAATTCTGTACAAAATACAGCGTCCATTGTAAGATTCCAACTATATCAAAAGTATGCAGTTAGCGATGCTTTTCTATAATTGAAGATGCTAGACGTTCGCGAAAAAATGGACGTTCCCTTTCACACTACTGCCAACTGTCACAAACACATGCAAAGCCAAGTAAAGATAACGTGGGGTATTTGAATACCAATCGACGCTATTTTAAACTGAATTTGAAGCAATTTCATTCATTATAATATTGTGTACTAATTTGTTCCTTAACTATTAAGACATATGCTTTTATCATGTCTCTATTTAGTCTGTCATACATGTTCTGAAACAAACAAATCCAATGCAGCCCAAGAAAGTTTAGAATAAGTGACAAGTCTAAATTACCACAATTTCAGAAAAGGAAGAAAGTGGCTTATGCTCCTTTCATTATATTTTTTAATATAATTAGGAAACTGTTTTTCTGTAAAATATCTTCGTTTCAGAGACTTGATGTTAGTCTAGTCTCTACCTGAATGAAAGGAAAGGAACCTCCAACAAAGGAATCTGGACTTTGTCCAAAGCGGACGAAAACCATGGACTGATTTGGACATGCATCAGTATGGATTCCATACTGTATATTTATGTTCGCTCCGTATGTTTGAATATACAAGGATATGTTTGAACGTTGTTTAATGAGTAGTTCCAGGACAGAGGACTCGAGTATGTATTTACTTGATGGCGTATCTGTCACTCGTCAAGAAAAAGTGGCAGTTTTCTCTTCTTGTCCATTTTGATAACACCAATTCCTACCTACTTTAGCAAAGCCCCCGATAAAAGTATATCTATTCAGATATTGATTTTCCCATTGTGTTACATGTAATGTAGAAGATTAAATAGCCATTACATGACCAGTGTTGCAAATGGAGAAGGCACGTGGTGTTATTTCCGTTGTAGTTCTGCAACCATGTATAGTAGGGAGGATTTAATGCAGCTCTAGACGTATTTGGGTAACCCAAAAGTATGAAAAATGCATATTTACAACATAATTGTAATGTCGATTTATCGTGCACTGAAAAGAGAGCATGTACGTGACGTATGAATCAGACACATCAGTGGTGATATTAATCGTCAACACCAGAGAAAAATCAGTCTCCATCATTTGCTTAAAGTCTGGATGAAATGTAAAAAGCAAAATAGTGATTAGAATCTGAATTGATCCGAAACTCCGTGATGCCATCAGATGTTCGCGCAACGAGCATCCCCTGCTGGACATGTAACACCCACAACTCATATTATTGACATCAAAATACAGTTATTGTTTGATTGTTGCCTTTGGAACAAGAACCAAGATACACCTGATATATGGCGGCTCGTAAACAATCAAGTATGGGCCATATGATCCATTCATCACGAATGATCCGCGTCGTCCAGGTATAATGCCAGCCAACAATGGTGACAACACGGTCTCTTGTGCAGTATCTACATAGGTTATTGTCCTCAGTTACTCAGACTTTGTTTGTTTGCTTGTTTCTGTATTTTCCTTTTATTTGTTAACGCAACACATAGCCACCACCACCACCCCACCCCCTACCCCCACCCCCAAAAAAATAAATAAAATAAAATAGAATAAAAATAGAAATATGTCCGTTTCTAGTAACCCGACCAACCCTATCCTAACCCCCCGCCAACCCCCATCCACCCCCGCCCCACCAAATCAACCAAGTCAAAATCATGACTAGAGTGCATTTCAACTCATCATTTTTATCCTAATCAAGTATGCTATTGTTTATGTTTTTCAGAGTACAGGGCTAAAATGGATTGCATTGAATTGGCATAATGGTCTCTCACTGACAAAACCTGCAAATAAATAACATAAATAATGATTAGATGTAGAAATCGTTCAATGTTTCATCACAAGGCATTGTCACTACATGATATGATATCCTTGAAGACCTTCTCAGGTGCCAATTACTCGGGCAAAGCTTCAGTACTTATAGGCAGCATTTTGGGTTGAAAAAGTTCACGGTAGATTTAACTATTGATAAGAGTAACGCGGTATGTAAAATATGCAATGGTAAAGTAAATTCAAAGTTTTTATTTAAGCTTAATCAAGCATAGTGATTTTGTTGTGTTTTTGCTTTATAAATCAAGCATTAACTTCTTGCAATATATTGCAATAGATATCGCAATATATGCTTTCGCATCCCAATATATCGCAATATGAAAATTCTCTGCAATACCCACCCCTAGTGCCCACCTGGTGCTGATAAAAAATATACATAAAAAATTTTAAAAAAAGATACCCAATTTTTAACAAGCATGTAATAGGAAACGGACATATATTTTTTTTTTT
>VKKT01000243.1:207187-217499 GCA_008038995.1 Haliotis laevigata
GTATCAACACGATTTAATAGTGAGTTACGCAATAAAAGCCATTCTTATGATGAAGCATGATTCACCTGATTAGCAAATGTTTGTTATAATTATTGAAAGGCTTTAGACGTGCATCTGTTCCACCAAAGAATATAATTCCAGGACAGTCAGTCCCTTCGAGCAAAAGAGAGAACGTTCTTACTTACATACACTCTGTTAGCCCTTTCATGTACCGTGTACATCTGACAATCCTTCAGCTTAATTGAAAAGTCAATACTAAACCTTTTAAATTTCAAAACATGCATCGATTAGTACAGCCTGGAAGAAGATTATATTCTGTGGCATTTCTTCAAACAAACAAGTCTACACACTTTACTGCTCGGAACTGTGTACAGAGTCAAATGATGATGTGTCCACAACCGTTTATAGATCTTGATAGACGTCGCCCTGTATATTCTTGTTTCTTTGGGGTTGTTGTAATGGAATTGAGTTGTTGGTGATAATAGCGAGTTAAAACCGATACAATGGTGGATGTAGAGCTGAATGTATAGTAGACAACGATGGGCTACAAAGATGTCTACTGTAATACACAGGCTTCTGTGGATATGCAAACATCGGGCGTGCTCGTGTTTGTAAGGTATCAACACTTCCTGGAGGTGTTTCAAATGACATTGAATGTCTGTTAGCGGGTCACTTCATTTTTGAATACATAAGGTGTTGTTTATGAATAAATGGAATATGTCTGCTCACTTTGGTATGGTTACTCAACTCCGAAGCTAATAGAATAAGGGGGTCCCTCGTTATCAGGGCAAGGATAAACAGGAGCCATAAACACATATGTCTGACTCACGATCAAATAGTACGACGTGCTTGCGAAAATGCTAGCAAGCCCTATCCTACAGGTACTATCATAAACACCGGGAAAGGCAAGTCAATTCAGGTTAGGACCATGTGATAAAAGGTAAAATATTCAACTGCCGAATGGAAATGTATTTCCCTCTTCTGTGCTATAAATGCTTGAAAGCTTTACTAAGGCATTAAATGGTCAAACAACGTTTGATATGTATCCGGTCATTACGTTGTAAAATTGTTTCCAATATAAGAAGTCAGTTCCATCAAATTACATGTTTTCTTCTTCTCCGTCAGAACGCAGCTCTTGTTCAAAAGCTGTGCAATTTTGTCCCCACTAAAAAGGAATTCATGGACGCGAATGTATCCACGAAGAAGAGCAATACAGAGCAGCAGTTATACCAATTATTGTCTGCATGTATACGTATGAATGGCAGATTTGGAATCTATTACATAATTCTATAAGGTCCTTGAGATACTATGTAAAGATATTATGTTGAAGGTTATATTTCACCTCCATTCCTATTTATCTTTGGAGACTCAAAACCATGCCAATCAGAGAGAAACTGAGTGAGTATGGTTTTACGCTGTTTCTAGCAATACTCCAGCAATATCACGGCGGGGGACACAAAAGATGGGCTTCACACATGACACTCATATGGAGAGTCGAACCAAGGTCTTCGGCGAACGCTTTAACCATTAGGCTACCCCACCGCCCCAATCAGAACCAGAGATGTCGACTTCTCTCAGTCACAGTTTTATCTTAAATGGTTTTGATCCTCAGTGATTCTAATACAGTATAGGTTAGCGGGATGACTCGGTAATGATCAAACTGATTAACTGCGAGGAAAATGACAGAAGGAGTCGTTATTGCCGTCTTAAACGTAGCAGCATTAGTCTTCTAAACATTAAGATCTCACCAGAATTTGTCTGTCTCTTTCCGATACCAGTTTATCGGGGATTGAGACAGGATTTGGATAAAACTGTCCTACATCATCTGGTGTTATGAGGCTATCAATTCACTTCAAAGGTCTCCAGAACAAAGCCAAATTAATAGTGTCAAACTCCAGCGATCACATCCTTCTATACAACTATATAATGACAATAGTACCGTTATATTCAGACACTTATTGTAAGTGAGACTGGTTTGTGTATAGGTTAAGGCGTAGAAATAAATAACGGTGGCGTATAATTGGGGTTTTGTCTGGAAAACGACGAAATCTGCCAAAATAATTCTGTTGATCCGAAACATGTTATTTTTCTGCATACAAAACTTTGAATGTCTGGCAATACATAAACGGCCCAAGCCTAACTTTAATTAGGACTGTTTTTTATAGAGTTTTAGTGGCCCTTTGTTGGGGATGTTGCTGTATCTAGATGTACGGATGGCACGAACCTGTCAACCGAGGTTCGGGAAGACATAAGCTGTTCTCTAAAACACATTTATACTCATAAGTACTGTAGTTTCAGTGAAGTATTTGAGTATGAGTTGCATGGCGAGGTTCGGGAAGACATAAGCAGTTCTCTAAATCACATTTATACTCATAGGTACTGCAGCTTCAGTGAACTTTTCGAGTATGAGATGCATTGCGAAGCGAAGAGATATAAACCTTTAAAAAATTTAGGGCAACAGTTCGAGTAGAGGTAGAGAATATTATAAAAAAATGTCTATTGAGAAGACAAACATTGTAATACGCCTGGGCCCATATCCACAATACGACGTTAGTGTTATGTTTCTTCTACATGTTCAAACCTGCGAATTATAATCATCCCCAGTTTGGACTTTTTGTGCGAAAAGTCCCATGTTACAGAGAAAATTTACATTTAGGGTCAATAAAGTGGCAAGATCTATGTTTCCATTACTATTTAAAGATGAACCATAAAAACATTCTCTTAACACCATCAGCAAAATAAAACAAATAGAATAATATAACAAAGCTCCAAAGCAACTAATTAATTGTTGACTCAAAGAATCTTTTTTATAACTCTTTGTGTATTACATTCGATTAGAATGTTTGGCGCCATGAATTCATTGATTTACACATAATCTTGCCGTGAGTTATAACAAGTTAATTTCATGCATGTTATATCCACATTTTATCACATCGTGCTGTCAAGTAACAAAATTGCAAGACTGTTCCTGGAACAGCCAAACACGCCATCATAAAACTACGAACACACTTTTTCATACAGTTAGATCAAGTCTGAGGACCGACTTTCCATTATCTTTTTACAAGGACAACCAGCAGTAATTATCTTTTGAAAGTCCATCTCTAGCTGAAAAACATGTCATATTATGACACCTTTATGGTCCGGGTCAGTCAATGGCAGTATGGTCAATATATCATATGGCAATCCGTCTGTAAAGTTGCAGAGGATGTTGAATAAGAAGAAATAAAGGTTATAGGTGGAACACATAGTCTGGCTGGATAGTACGCTTCATATAGCATCATGTCGGAGGATGCAAGACAACAACCATATTTCTATGACTGTATGTGACTTCCTAGTTTCATACACAGAAGGTTAGTCCGCCTGCAGTCCGAAATGACTATTGACAGACAAGGGTTGTTCTTATGCCAACATTTATGTCTATTTCTCACGAGTTTGCACAATGTAACTAAGCTATATGAATAAAACATTAGTGCTGAGATAGTATTTGCATATAGCTTAAGTTTATAATCAATCCAAAATGTGTGGCACTGACGTGTGCTGTAAAACTATGACATAAGGGGTACATGCACATGAGTTCAATGATATCGGTGTCTGTTATGTATTTTGTAATGCATATTTTCACTTTGTATTTAATATTTAAGTGTATAAAACCACTGAAGCATTGAAAAAACAAAAAGTGCCAGCAAATCATGGTTATTCACCGAATTCGCAAAAAACTACAAAAGTGTTGTTCACCAAATTATCAACGACATACGACATATGGTTCGGAGTCTTTTGTATGCAGACAACTGCATTCCTGGTATTTATATGATGAATAGAATCC
This sequence comes from Haliotis laevigata, assembly GCA_008038995.1. Lineage (NCBI taxonomy): Eukaryota > Metazoa > Mollusca > Gastropoda > Lepetellida > Haliotidae > Haliotis > Haliotis laevigata. Next base: position 211,011 of record VKKT01000243.1, read on the forward strand.
AACACTCATTCCTTTACTCTCCTTCTTGTCTCGCCATAGGGACGACAGATAGCGAATTACAGCCTCAGTTGATATTTCCAATATCCAAAACATTCCCGATAAATCTTCTACTACAGACTGTAAATGTCAATCGACGTTCTTGCAGAAGTTCTGATTACATTTGTAAAGAATTAAGATGCAAAATTACCCAATGGTATATTGAACGTCGATTAGAACAACTCTGTTTATTCATTTTCTTATTTTCTTTGTGTTTAGGTTTGTAAGGAGGAGGTTGTTTTGGGGTTCTTTGTGGGTTTATATGTGTTTGGTTGTTGTTTTTTGCTATCACGGGGATTACACCAGGACTATTAATACTCTACTAATTAAAACTGTATAACATCTGTAATCATCACTGAATTTCACCGGTCCATTCATACAATTTCCACAGCCATTTTTCCCTTTACACAAAACCGGATTTGGTTCTGAGGAAAGTCAAGACATGGTATTCTTTTGCTCTGACGTCCTGTATAAACTAAAAAAATAAAAACCTCCATTGCTAAATAATTCAGCTCCCGGGTCTTCTCCTGAACCGTTACTTTAACTACAACGTTGTATCCACAATGGCGTTGTTCCATATTCAGCTTGAGCACGTGATGACATTTTAAGCCTCAATAGTACCATATGTATATTCTGGTGGCATCACGCCAAGTCAGCGACTCAACGGTTGTCCCATGGCGACAGTAAACAGTGCATTTTTAACCTTTTTCGCGACAGAAAAGAATAATGAATAATGTTACATTCAGTAAATGAAAACAGTTATACAAAAGAATTGACATGAGGATCGGACTTACATAGCTGCCCATTGGCAACTTGTGTTTAAAGAAGAGGCATCCTGATGAGAAGCATAAAATAAATGATGTAATTGTGCATGTATTTAAGAAATGGCGGAGAAAGCTGCAATAAAATGTTTTTAAGACAATATCGATCGTGTGATATTTCGTATCAGCAATAGTGAAAGAAATCAGACATAATATAATTATTCATAATGTGATTTTTCTCATTCAGTCTACTTTGTTTCTGAGGTGTGTTTTTAATAAACTTTTCCTTTATGCAAACACTCAAAGTATCCATTCAAATATTCGTTACGTCGATTCCTTGAAAGTCCTTTCATGGGTTTTCTCTTTATTGTATTAGATCACCCAATAAATTCGTAATTCAGTCGCCCAATGACACATATCAATGTGCTGTGAACCTTCCCCAAGCGCAGTTAATCAACACAGACTTTAATTTCAGTATATCTGCCTGAAATCAGATTATTTTCCTCAAATGCACAATGCCAAGCAGGAACCTATTATATCCCCTGTCACTATGTCGATAAAGCAGCAAATCACCTCTCTTTGCTTTGTGAATGATATCACTTTGACAACTCCCATTATTTACATTTTCACAGCGTCCTGAAAGAGCAAAATGGGCTCGGATGACAACTGATGCTTCTTCTTGTTCTCCAACCATTGGTGTCAGATGAACGCCAAGAAACATGGCATGCAAGCGATTCTTCCTGACAATCAGGTCACCATTCAATCCATTCCTAACGACGTTAACACCACCAAAAATTGAATAATAATAAAACTAATTGTACTCTTAAAGCTTCTTTGCTTGACATCCCAGAGGGTTTCCTTGAGAACATCACGTTAGCCCCAATAATAGAGCTTGAACCCCTTTGTGACATTTTGTGACTGGTTGAGAACGCGAAGGTTTATTCAGTTAACAATAAAAGATGATAGAGATACAACGAAAGAAAACTTTAGCCTATTACACAAAATTCCTTTGAACCCAAATGCAAACATTGTCCAGAGCCCAAATGGGTCATGTCCTGCTCTGAATTTCTATGAGAAAGGTACACAAGGGTGCTGTAAAAGATCAAATGTGGACCCTGCTGTCCAAACATATCTATCGAACGTAGTCCACTGTCCGGCATGGATGATCACCGATACCAAGATATCATCAATGCGGGAAGTAAAAGTGTCTCAATGCGGTGAGGGCATAAACAAGAAAGGAAAATGTTGCGAAATGAGAGATGTGATTGCTGAACTGTCATTCAAAAGAAGTGTAAAATCGTGATAAAACGCCTTAGATGGACGTTAATCCGTCAAAGGGAAAACCGGTGAAGTTTAAAAGTAGAGGGTACTCACTCTGTCCCGTCCGAGTATTCATCATCCGACATTTTAGCAAGCGATAATATCCGGAGATCTGTACCTCACTGACCATTCTTAAATGACCATAGCTTGGGCGGAGGATGCACATACGGTCTTCCCCCCCAAAACGCTCACGAAAACCGTGCAGGGTCTCCTCAGTAGATTGGCCAGCGTTTAGCGCTTCATTGAGGGCGTATCGATCGACAAGCAAGGCAGGGCGAAAAAAGAAGCTAGGATTTCGGAGAACACGTACTGGGGTGAGGATTATTACATGATCGACCTTTAATGAAAGCCCTCATGGGGCTGGTGCTCGCGCCTCGCATTGATAAGCAACGTCGTTGTAAAACATATCTTCCCAAAGACTACTTCGACAAGTATTTGTTTGAATCAATACATTAGACGGTCGATGATCAGCAGTCTCTGGGCAGTGCAGCATCCATACCGCCTGTGAGCTATAATTGTGGTAAAAGGCTCGCATGGACCTATGTGTACACAGTTCTAATCGACGTAAGTGGATTTCATAGCCAAACTATTTCTATAATATCCACAATGGTCAAACTTGGCTTGTCTGGAAACGGACACGAGGTCACATCCAGCAGATCTCTCTGTCTCGGCATAATTCCACCTGATTTAAGAACCCCTTCTTCGGCCATCGAGGCACGTTGCAATGTAATTAAAGCCTGGAAACAAAAAGTCGAACTCTTGAGATGCAGTCCTTGTCAAACCGTATACAGTCTTGCGTTTCGTTATCTGTTTCCATCAATCTGAATTAGGCACGACACCGATTCCGTTAAACAGAAAAAAGTTGGCAAGTTCCATGCAACTCTTGGAATAGGTTAATCAATTCCTCTGCCCTACCTCAATCTCAGCTGAACTCTTTGAACGTGTTTTATTTCCCCACATTTTTAAATCTCCCGGCTCCTACAGGCGTGGACCAAACAGCTTTGTATGGCGTCTTTCACAAAGATGGAAGAATCAAGAGAAGACAGGAGGATTTAAGGGTTGATCGCAGTCTTTGATAAAACGTAACTAGCTAGATCGTTAGAATTATGAGAATACAGGCCAATACTGAAGTCCTAAGTACACACCCGAAGAAATGTGTGTTTGCTCTATAATTTAACTATTGCAGATAAAATTCAATAAATCTTTCAGAAACAGGTTTTAATTTGTGTGACAGAGACTTGCATGAACTGGCGGTTTAAAAATGTATAAATTTTCTTCAATTATATACGTTTTTTGATGATTTGATAGGGTCCTCGGGAGCATCTTTAGGATATATTGATCCGTTGTTTCCTGAAAAGATAAAGCTTCTAAAAAGTTGTCCTTTACTTGACGGCAAAAGCTCTTAAGTATATTGTCAACAGTGAATGTCAAGCTGGTCCGCAATTATTACACAAAATACTTTCGGAAGAGGTATAAAAACGCTCATTAGCTTGAAAAAATAACCTTCGAAGACTCCAAAGGGTTTCTAATTACAATTCAGTGCAGAATGTACGTATAACTTTGTACGTTTTATTAAGACTAGGTCTCTTAATCAACATCAAACAGCTCCTTTGCCACACAAAAAGATGGTAAAGCATGACTTGAACTTCCTGCTTTGGATTTATGTTCAAGTTTCCAGCTTTTTGTCAGAACCGTTTAAAATTTGCATGGCTTTCACACGCACGCACACACTCACGCGGACGTGCACCCACAGGGATGAATATATTTGTACGATTATGAACCATTCATCGCTATGCCTCGTAGGTAGTCAGCATGATGTTTGACCTTTGTCCAGGCTGATATCCATAGTATGTCCCGTCAGAGAGTTGTTTGACTCCAAGATCTAACAATGGGACTCGTGTTTGACCTGAGACCAATGGCTTATGCCTGAGCTGTAGCCGCTGGGATCACTATCCATCGTCTCAACAGTTGACCTTATTAAGTGGGTTTTCTCATCTGTCAGAACTCTCAGCAAGAATTACGTAGAGTAACAAGCTACGACAACCTTGTCAGCAGTGTCAGTGACCTTAACCTTTCACCTACTGACTTTGACATGAAATATTGCAAGAAGGTAGCTAATGTGGTGGATAATGACGGAGATTTGTGAAGATAAACAAGTTGCTTCGCGGACAAAGATGGCCGAAGCGCTGGACAGTGATTCACTTACTGGGCAATTATGTCTCCACTTCCAGAGACACCAGTCACACCATTCCAGTCTCCTGAACGCAATATGTCACGGGTCGGGCACACAGCTACTGGAAGTAGCCACAAATAAACACTGTTGGTCGATACATAACTTAAATGAACTAGTTGGCGCCCTCCAACGTTTCAAAATGGCAATTGAGATAGAGGTCCGCAAGGATTGATTCCGAGACGGAGATGTCAAATCTTTTAATTTACTGCCGGGGGTGGGTTAATTTCATCTCGAGTGTTTGACCAAGTGTTTGCTATCAAGGGACAATATTCGACAAATTTCAGCTTAGGATTCTGAGGTGCAGAACCGACTGGTTTATCTGAGGTAACAATAAATTGCCTCGGTGAGAGGACTTATGCACTCTCATGTGATCTGTGTGACGCTATAAGAGGGGCCGTTTGATGACTTCTCTAAATGACATTATCGGTAAAAGGTGAAATTTAAAATTCCGGAGAGTGTGTCTCAATTTAGTTGTGACAAATTTGATATTTTTAAATGTTCTTTTTTTGCTTCTTTTACAAGATTAAACCAGTAGCCAATTTGTCAGAAAGCTTACAATGCTAGCTACAGGAAGTCGCCACCGTACTAATCACCACTGGCTATATCACCGGTCTATTGGCATCAACAATGAGTTGGTGTAACAGTTGTAGAATTAGGCACTGGGCTCAAATTGAGTTCAGGGATGTTCTTTAAAATATCGTTTTGTGATTAGCATCACGATGTTGATTTTAAAGATCGAACTTAAAGTCTTTTTGCAGTTTTGGATAAAATGGTCTTTTTCCCTACATTGAAAATGGAATATGTATCCACTGTGCATCCTGTATTATAAAACTTCTTTGAAAGCACGACCCGCTGGCTGTGAAGATATTTCCAAAGTAATAGTTCTCAGAGAGAGCTTTTTGCTCAATTAAACACTGATCTCCCAGATGAGCTGACCAACGATACAAGTGGGAAATGGAATAATTCTCAAGAAGGATAATAGTATGGACTTAATTGAGTTATGGCTTGGATTTGCACTAACAAATCATTTCGATCATCCCTGTAGCGCAAGGATTATGCAACTAAGCAAAAACACAACATTAGTTTGTTAAACGGTGGATATATCAGAATACAGAATTAGTTTGAAGAAGAACTGTATGCATTATATTCCAGTGGTTCCGTACATTCAACATATGCAATGACGCCTCAATTATCGGATCAGCATGTTATTTTAATGGATGAACATTACTTCATGCCACATGAGATATTTGCGCTATTCACTGAGATATATCACGAATAACAATACACGGGGCATTTTTTCGGAGAAGCGTCATTGTTAGAGTCTGCTAATTCCAGTTATCGGTAAACGTCTGCACCTCAAAATCCAGAGGAAAGGGTCATGGTCGACGTGCTGGCAGCAGGATGGTGAGCAGAATTTCAGCCAACGCAGACAGACCTCAAAGTGATCGAGACCAGACCACACAATCCACGTGTCGATGACATGAGAAAGATCTACGACAGTGAGTGATCGAGTTTAATTTTTACGCTGCTTTTAGCAATATTCCKGCAATATCATGGCGGGGGACACCAGAAATTGGCTTCACACACTGTACCCATGTGGTGAATATCGAACCCGGGTCTTCAGCGTGACGAGCGAACGTTTTAACTGCTGGGCTACCCTACTGCCCCTCTACGACAGCAACACGCAGTCGGTCTGGTACCATTCCAGTACCATGAAATCCCCAAGGGTAGTAACCGTCAACTTCTACGGCGGTGACAACGTTTGTTTATACTACCATTTACTCAGAGATGGCAAATTTTATGGATGATCAATAGCGACATTTCTGTATACACGTAGCTTCTTATACCGTTTTCAAGCATATGCTTGCCATCTCTGTACCAGCAACTTCTAGAATGCAACTTAAACAAAATACCATACATCCATGTGCATAAAACAGTGTTGTTTCCCAATGGTTTTCTTTGTAGGATTGAGATGGTACCACTCACGAATATGTAAATGTTTCCATTGAGAACAGCGTTATTACGCAAAAAGCATATACATGTGTCTTGCTCAGTCCCCACTGAGGTGTGACCTCCTCCGCGGAGAGCGGAAGGTCGCGGGTTCGATCCCCGACCGCGTCATACCAAAAGACGTTAAAA
>VKKT01000243.1:218952-239480 GCA_008038995.1 Haliotis laevigata
TGGGCTAGCACTATAAAACCAGCTTAAGTCTGGGCTAGTACAAGCAGCCCCACATACACATAAACACGCATGCACGTTGTCATATGAGCGGAATATTCTCAAGCACTACGTAAAACCCAATTTCATCTCACCTCACCCACTGAGGTGTACTAATATAGTGTTTCATCAGGCAAAACACATGGAACGAGTATTTACGGAAGGTGAATTTCACTCTATACGCACATGTAACTGTTGCTGTTAATTAAATGAAACCACGTAGAAATATACAGACTATCTGTCCATATATCTGTTTAACACTGATACCAATGTATACAAGGCATCGGTAATTAATACATCTGAAAACTTTCAAAAACGTTCAAAGAACCCTCTCCCTAGCATAACATTTCCTCAGTTCAGTGTTGATAATAAAAGGGTTAATATCATTAATCAGAGACAAACAATGGTAAAAATTGCATGGATCGAGTTCCTGTAACAGTTCTACCATGCTGTCTGTTGTATTACACAACATCCATACACAATATTGGCTAATCTTTGTGTGGTGTGTCATCGTCACACTAGCTCTGTTTGAACAGTTCATACGATCCTTTGATTCAATCTTGTTTAGACTAATAATTTTGAGAGTAACGCATGTTGAATTGAAATAATTAGATCACACATGCACAGCATTAGAGCAACATAACAGACACATTTATGCAGCAACATATTTGCAACTGCTTCCCACCATCACCGCTGGCTTGACATTGGAGATACAAATAACATGCAGCATTAGAGTTGTCGCCAGAAACTGGACGCTTTAACATCCATTAGCATCCATTGTTCAAAACCTTACTATATTTTGATTGCATTCATTTAACTAAATGAGTGAGTGAGTGAATATTGCTTAACGCCGCATCAATAATTTTGCAGCTATCCCCTAAACGTTTTCATACCAGAAACACGAACTCTGCAATCCCAAGCACTGTTCAAGCGATATTTATCGGACACGAACTGCTTTTTGATTAATTTGGGTCACGTAAAATATATTTAAAAGCTGAATGGTATTATTGTTTAAAATGTATGAAGCTAATTAATCCTTTTTGGTGGTCCTGCTAGATGAATATAATTTAGATGGCTGAACTACTGTCATCTAGTACGTAAAGGGGAAGCATGATCGGTGTCACTGATTTGGGCACAATGGTTCATTTCCAGAACACCGTGTGTCTTGTGATGTTGATTAATACGTGTATCATTCCTGTATTCCATCATAGAAATCTCAAGGCCGCTCAAACAGCTAAGGCTTTTACGTCGTTTCCCAACATATCCAAACTATTGGAATTATCTGATGTTTTCCCTACTACATGGAAAACAACTCTGGTACATATACTGTCAAATATCCTTCAAACAGTGGAACAGGATGATGTACAAAGGATGGATGGAAGGTTCTGAGCTAGTAGTAACAACGAAGGTTTCATATTACACCCTTAACCAGTTTTCGCTCCACTCTGGTCCGTATTCTTTCCCCCTTTCACTTATTAGCAAATATCCTTCAAATAGTGGAAGAGAATCTGAACGTGGGCATGATGACAAAGGGTCATGGATGAGGACTCATAGTACACCCTTAACCGTTCACTTCCCATGAATACTTTTCATGCTTACAGGTTGTATTTGAACACGGCATATAGGCAGGCAGCATATTCCTGCAGGCATCACAGTGACAAGGTATATGTAACCCCTGTCGATGAAAATGGACAAGATTGGCTACAGAACTGCCATCAAGTATTCCCCAACTAAAGGACTAACTCCAGTGGGTTCTCGAGAACTGCACTGGAATCTTATACGTCTCCTTCTCCGCAGATGGTAAAGTCTGTTCCATCAGCTGGCTTTGGTTTTCTGGGATTCACAAGGAATTTCGTTGTTGACTCTTTGCAGAAAGGTCAGACCATTAATGGCCAATATTATGGTAATCTGCTTAGGCACCTGCGTGACAATATCAAGGCTTTGAACTCTTGAAACACCCTCCGTATTCACCATATTTGGAACTGTCAGATTTCTACCTCTTCCATTATTTAAACAAAAAACTGTCTGGCAGGCAGTATGCAAATGACGATGACGTCTTTTCTGCTGGGGACATATACAACAAGTGGGACCAGGCATTTCAGCATCGTTGATAAAGATGTGTGGGTCTTGTAGCTGAAGATTTTGAAAAAGATTTAGCGACCACTTCCTTCAACGCCAAAAAAATCACCGTTTCATCAACTCATCATTTAATTGGACATTACTCACATATCGATCACTGGTTTATCTGCCCCAGTTTTCATTATGTGTGAGTTTAGTTTTACGCCGCGCTCAGCAATATTTCAGCTATATGGCGGCGGTCTGTAAATAATCGAGTCTGGACCAGACAATCCAGTGATCAACAGCATGAGCATCGATTTACGCATTTGGGATACGATGACATGTGTCAACCAAGCCAGCGAGCCTGACCATCCGACCCCGTTAGTCGCCTTTTACAAGCATGGGTTATTGAAGACCAATTCTAACCGGATCTTCATGGGTTATTATGTGTAAACCTCCACGATATCGTTAGGGTATTGCTGAAGATATATCCCCATCCACTTCCTGGAACCCTATACAAGACTTAAGAGAAAAGGCCGAATTGTTTCACTGAAGAAGTATCTGTTCCACGTTCCATAGTGTAAAATAAGGCAGTTGCTAAGTCTGATAAGGACATTCTATATATAGTTTCTTTAAGCTCGGCTGGAATATATTTCATGGTAACGACCGCGAGGATTACATACGATTTATATCTTCCTTCGCGCCTATCAGAATTTGTCCTGAAATCCATTAATCTCACTTTCACCCTCTTGAAATATCTTCCATTAAGATTTACCACGACTCAATACACATGCGGCGTGAGACTTATTTGGATCCAATTAAAATGTGAAATAAGCTCTCGGTGTTGAAGCAATCATCTTGTGATCATACAGGTCCTCCTATCCTATTAAGGATCCGGAACGGGATTGAATAGTGATCGTGCTTTGTCCACGCTTAATAAATTGTCCTCCCTCATACAACTTCTCCCTCCCCAACCCCGACTTCGTTTGATTAACCTCCCATACATCTTCATCAGCGGCTACTTCGGTGCTCGTCAACACTACCGATACAAACAACGTAGACGTCTAATCACATCAACGGCGTCTGACGCGTCCCTCTATCGTACCACTTGCCTCCGTGGTGACCCCTTTATCTCAACCTCATCCCACATCCTCATCCCAGTGTCTACCCCCGTACCACACAACGCCTCCACCCTCTTCATCATGAGCACCTTCAGCGTTATCCCCTTTCATCTTCCCATCACCCTTGACCATGTCCATTGGAGGCCACCCCAAGGAACTTCACCCCAACAGAAGCGATGTCTGGCTATACATAACAAGTTGACTGGAAAAAAATCAGTGAAAAAATATTCCGCCGACATAAATATATTCAGTGAAATATACAAAACAAAGTCACTGTTCCAGCAATATCGATAGATAAATGTGTTCAAATGTAAAACGATTTTAAAAATATACTTTAAACGTTCTTTGCACAGTCAACAAAGAATGTCAAATCGCGAAAGGAGGTATCTAAAAGTCTTTACTCGACCACCCAGAATTTGGTAGCCCAAAATCCGTAAAAAATACATTTAAAAACCGTTTGATCTGAGAGTACCTGCATACGCAGATCCACCACTGATCCCAACTCAGGCATATTGACCTACAACAACATGCATAGCTAAATCATTTTTTTTTTCGACAAAATCACGACTAATTGACTACTTAACTATTAGGTAGTTTTTTTCCACAAATAAGCGGTTGTCCACAAATATTAGGATTGTGTTGATGATTATAAGTGGAGCCCTCCACTCCAATTTCACCAAAAGGCTGTATCTGTGCTCGGTACCAACACCTAGACTAATATTAAGTCTTTAACATAAGAACATATTTTTCATCAGTATCATCTTAGATTATTTAAATTGTTAAAAAGAATCCCAGAGACTCCCTGACTCTGCAGTAATCTAGACTTGCCAACTGTTAGACTTGCATGGGTTGTACTGGATAAAATTGCTCATGGTGTATGTGGCGCGGTGGGGTAGCCTAGTGGTTAAAGCGTTCGCTCGAGGGCCCGGGTTCGATTCCCCACATGTGTACCAATGTGTAAAGCCCATTTCTGGTGCCCACCGTCGTGATGTTGCTGGAACATTGCTAAAAGCGGCGTAAAACCCAACTCACTAACTCACTGCATGTGACAAAACCACCTGACAATGCCCCCTCCTTCTCATGCACCCCCACGAGTCCGCCTTATCACCCTACTTTCTACTCACTCTCTTAATTCTAATCCCAATTAAGCATATTCCCACTCAACGTCTTTCCCCCATCATGACTACAGATACAATCTTCAATTTGTTGCAACCTTCATTCAATCGCTCAAATCTCGAGAGCGCGTCCGTCACGTGCAGGGAGGGTATTCTTGCGCGTGCATACGGTCATTTAGTGCCCAAGGGCGAGTGAGGGTCAGAAGGGACGGCCAGAAGCCAGGGTGAAGTTTGCCGGACAGTCAGGACATAATTAACTGACCTCCCATGAGCCTATCGATTATCTCATCAGAAACAACAGCAAATAGTTCCGGTCAGTCGTGACACGCTGGCTATGGTCAGCTTGTAAAGGATAGGGCTTAACCCTCGGTCAGTGCTTTCAATGAGTTTAACCCCTCTTCTGCAGCTATCACTGAATTTACGCCTAATACGAATGACAGTGTTGATTACGGTTAGTTTGGTGTGGAGATCCGACAACCTTGTGGTGATGACCAATAAGTGTTTGAGTGAGTTCAGTTTTACGCCGCAATCCGCAATATTCCAGCTATATGGCGGCGGTCTGTAAATAATCCAGTCAGGACCAGACAGACAATCCAGTAATCAACAGCATGAGCATCGATCTGCGAGCATCGATATACGATGACATGTGTCAACCAAGCCAGCGAGCCTGACCACCCGATCCCGTTAGTCGTCTCTNAAAGGCCGAATTGTTTCACTGAAGAAGTATCTGTTCCACGTTCCATAGTGTAAAATAAGGCAGTTGCTAAGTCTGATAAGGACATTCTATATATAGTTTCTTTAAGCTCGGCTGGAATATATTTCATGGTAACGACCGCGAGGATTACATACGATTTATATCTTCCTTCGCGCCTATCAGAATTTGTCCTGAAATCCATTAATCTCACTTTCACCCTCTTGAAATATCTTCCATTAAGATTTACCACGACTCAATACACATGCGGCGTGAGACTTATTTGGATCCAATTAAAATGTGAAATAAGCTCTCGGTGTTGAAGCAATCATCTTGTGATCATACAGGTCCTCCTATCCTATTAAGGATCCGGAACGGGATTGAATAGTGATCGTGCTTTGTCCACGCTTAATAAATTGTCCTCCCTCATACAACTTCTCCCTCCCCAACCCCGACTTCGTTTGATTAACCTCCCATACATCTTCATCAGCGGCTACTTCGGTGCTCGTCAACACTACCGATACAAACAACGTAGACGTCTAATCACATCAACGGCGTCTGACGCGTCCCTCTATCGTACCACTTGCCTCCGTGGTGACCCCTTTATCTCAACCTCATCCCACATCCTCATCCCAGTGTCTACCCCCGTACCACACAACGCCTCCACCCTCTTCATCATGAGCACCTTCAGCGTTATCCCCTTTCATCTTCCCATCACCCTTGACCATGTCCATTGGAGGCCACCCCAAGGAACTTCACCCCAACAGAAGCGATGTCTGGCTATACATAACAAGTTGACTGGAAAAAAATCAGTGAAAAAATATTCCGCCGACATAAATATATTCAGTGAAATATACAAAACAAAGTCACTGTTCCAGCAATATCGATAGATAAATGTGTTCAAATGTAAAACGATTTTAAAAATATACTTTAAACGTTCTTTGCACAGTCAACAAAGAATGTCAAATCGCGAAAGGAGGTATCTAAAAGTCTTTACTCGACCACCCAGAATTTGGTAGCCCAAAATCCGTAAAAAATACATTTAAAAACCGTTTGATCTGAGAGTACCTGCATACGCAGATCCACCACTGATCCCAACTCAGGCATATTGACCTACAACAACATGCATAGCTAAATCATTTTTTTTTTCGACAAAATCACGACTAATTGACTACTTAACTATTAGGTAGTTTTTTTCCACAAATAAGCGGTTGTCCACAAATATTAGGATTGTGTTGATGATTATAAGTGGAGCCCTCCACTCCAATTTCACCAAAAGGCTGTATCTGTGCTCGGTACCAACACCTAGACTAATATTAAGTCTTTAACATAAGAACATATTTTTCATCAGTATCATCTTAGATTATTTAAATTGTTAAAAAGAATCCCAGAGACTCCCTGACTCTGCAGTAATCTAGACTTGCCAACTGTTAGACTTGCATGGGTTGTACTGGATAAAATTGCTCATGGTGTATGTGGCGCGGTGGGGTAGCCTAGTGGTTAAAGCGTTCGCTCGAGGGCCCGGGTTCGATTCCCCACATGTGTACCAATGTGTAAAGCCCATTTCTGGTGCCCACCGTCGTGATGTTGCTGGAACATTGCTAAAAGCGGCGTAAAACCCAACTCACTAACTCACTGCATGTGACAAAACCACCTGACAATGCCCCCTCCTTCTCATGCACCCCCACGAGTCCGCCTTATCACCCTACTTTCTACTCACTCTCTTAATTCTAATCCCAATTAAGCATATTCCCACTCAACGTCTTTCCCCCATCATGACTACAGATACAATCTTCAATTTGTTGCAACCTTCATTCAATCGCTCAAATCTCGAGAGCGCGTCCGTCACGTGCAGGGAGGGTATTCTTGCGCGTGCATACGGTCATTTAGTGCCCAAGGGCGAGTGAGGGTCAGAAGGGACGGCCAGAAGCCAGGGTGAAGTTTGCCGGACAGTCAGGACATAATTAACTGACCTCCCATGAGCCTATCGATTATCTCATCAGAAACAACAGCAAATAGTTCCGGTCAGTCGTGACACGCTGGCTATGGTCAGCTTGTAAAGGATAGGGCTTAACCCTCGGTCAGTGCTTTCAATGAGTTTAACCCCTCTTCTGCAGCTATCACTGAATTTACGCCTAATACGAATGACAGTGTTGATTACGGTTAGTTTGGTGTGGAGATCCGACAACCTTGTGGTGATGACCAATAAGTGTTTGAGTGAGTTCAGTTTTACGCCGCAATCCGCAATATTCCAGCTATATGGCGGCGGTCTGTAAATAATCCAGTCAGGACCAGACAGACAATCCAGTAATCAACAGCATGAGCATCGATCTGCGAGCATCGATATACGATGACATGTGTCAACCAAGCCAGCGAGCCTGACCACCCGATCCCGTTAGTCGTCTCTTACGACAAGCATGGGTTACTGAAGACTCATTCTAACCCAGACCTTCACGGGTTTGGTGTTGACCAAGGCAATAACCGCTAATATATTCTATACTTACATGTAACACGTCACATGTTGTTTCACATACCAGGCCATGGAAGCGGTCTGTATATTAATGGTTGGTTAGATGTTGTTTAACATCGCACTCAACAATATTCCAACTATATGGCAGCGGTCTGTAAATAATCCAGTCTGGACCAGACAACCCAGTGATCAACAACAAGAGCATTGATCTACACAATTGGGATACGATGACGTGTGTCCACCAAGTCAGCGAGCCTGACCACCCGATCCCGTTAGTCGCCTCAAGCACGGGTTGCTGAAGAATACTAACCCGGTCTTCACCGTTGTATATAAATGGAATGTTCCGGAAGGTTACAAAAATAAAAACATTAATGTAAATATTTTGAAATATAAATAACCTGACACCAAGCGCTAACAGTTAATGCTCCCAAAAACTGGCGCCGTCATGATTCATCAAGATGGAGGAAAAACAGAAATGATAACCAAGCAGCATCGTTCTCCTATAAGACAGCTGTAAATGATCCAGCAATTCTATACAGGCCTGCTCTACTTTCAGTTTTATTTTTATTTGAATTCACGTTTATATACATTCACTCATGGATGTTAAAATGGATCCGTCACAATATGACTTTTCATCTGTACAAAATATGTACAAAGTCATTGTTCTCATGGGTGTCCTATTTTCATGTGAATACGATATAAAGGGTTGATGCAGGCCATGCCTTTAGAAATGCTTCGCTGTTTTAAATTCTTAGCATTGTAACACTCTGCATGTCAGAACATATCTGGAAATGCACATTATGACGAGAAAGAGTTTGTCCAAGGAAACAAACCGTTCGACGTTAAGTGAACGTCACGTTGTCCCCTTTCCAAACTCCACTTCAGGGTGATCAATCACGGACGCTGTACGGAGCTCTAACTATTCTCCAAACACCGATAATTACAGCGCTGTAACGAGCTTACAAGCGTTACATTATACGGCAGAAGCAATATTTACATTGGGAATGAAAACACTGCTTAATAACGGACTGAGTGGCCCAGTTAGATGAAAGGAAGGAGATGGCAAGCTTCAATATATATGTGCATGAAGCAATTGCTTTAACATGCTTGGAAGGCTTTGTCATGTAAAATCGAATTTTTCTAAGCTCTGTAAAGATTCCCCATTCAAACGTCTTACACAATTCTTTGGTGTCAGAATTGCAAACCTTTGTTTCTCTGAATCTACAGAAGCTAGGCGGACTGTCAACGTTGGTACATAGAGGTTAGACAGAATATCTGTCTGGTATGTTTAGCAGAAGGTTTGAATAGGAAATTGGCGTACAATGTGAAGCCTCTTCTTAACGTTTCTCGATCGGGTTGTGTGTCTTTTTATTTGTTTGTTTGTTTGTTTCTTTGTTATATGGCAAATAATCGAGTCTGGATCAGACACTCAACAGCATGAGCATCGGTCTTTCCAATGGGATACAATGACATGTGTCAATCAAGTCAGCGAGACTGGCTCGCGGACCCTTTAGTTGCCTCTTACGACAACCATGGGTTGCTGAAGACCAATTCTAACCTAATTTTCACGAATGATTCTGTTTCTAGGTTTCGTGGGTTGCATGAAAGTGGTAAATGTCTTCTAATGCCTTCATCATTTCTGTATTCCCTCCCACAATAACCTCACCCCTACTGGAATACAGTTCAAGGCAAACCAAACTCACTCACTCACTCAATGTTTCTAGAGTTACGTAATGTTGATTAAGCCGGCAGTGTCTACGATATATTCGATATCGTAATAATTTATACATGTAACGGCGTGTGAGGGTGGTTTTACTCCAAGATACAATCAGTTGATTTCAAACATTGTACATCGGTTATGCCTCGAACTGAGGCCTAAAGTCTTCCAGAGGAGAAAAATGCCGCAAATGATACTGACACAATGGAGGTCATCACACACGTTATATCTGTGACGTCACCTGGCGTTCTCAAACAGGAACTGTAGTCAGCGTGCACGTGTGTAACTCCATAACATCACATCACAAAACATATATCCCGATGAGTATCCATACTTTTGGAAATGCGTCTAAATGGATGGTCATAAACATGTCGCCTGTTACACGTCGTGAATCGTTGCTTTTGTTATACCACATAATAATTCCTGATCTGATTGACAAAACCTAAACAAGGTAACTTGGAAAGACGTATAGCTTGTGTTTCAGGTATATAGATGATATGATAGTGTCAATATTGATCAAAGAGCCAATCTGAACCCATCGGATCCAGTACAAATAAAACCCACTCCAGAGAAATCATCCTTACCTTTCGTACATTCAGATATATGTACAACAAATTCAGAAAGTCTGTCCACAAGTCCAGTGGTGAAATGTGGAGATCAGTATACTCAGTATATTCCAGTTGTACATCCACTTTTCACAGATTTGGCGATACAATCGAGCATGTTTCTTCTATGAAAAAGTCCAAGAAATGTCAATTATTTATATAAATTTCATCAAAACAATGCTCATGACAAATGTGGAAACGTCGTCGAATAAGATGAAATCATAACTATAAAGTTGCGTCCTTCCCGTGTAGCCTAATGGTTAAAGCGTTCGCTCGTCATGCCAAAGACCCGGGTTCAATCCCAACACTGGTACAAAATGTGAAGCCCATTTCCGGTGTGCACCGCCATGATATTGCTGGAATATTGAAAAAGGCGGCGTGAAACTAAACTCACTCACTCCGGTGAATCAGAACTCTGGATCATGCGTTTTAATCCAAAACATTCATGCTGATTACGAGTCTTTGTTTGTAACAGACACACAAGTGTTTGTAGGGGTCAACCTGTCAAGATCCGGGCTAGAATTGATCTTCAGGAACCCATGCTTGTCGTAAGAGGCGACTAACGGGATCGGGTGGTCATGATCAGGCTCGCTGATTTGGTTGACAAATGTCATCGTACCCCAATCGCTTATATCGATACCCATGCGGTTGATCACTAGATTGTCCGGCCTAGCCTTGATTATTTACAGGCCACCGCTATATAGCTGGTATATTGCTGAGTGCGGCGTAAAACTAAACTCACTCACTCGCGGGTATCACCGCTTCAGTTTTGGCATAACTGAGCGATGAATGAAGCTCACCCGCTTCTACTCAAATAATCTTCAGACTCTTCCTTCACTCATTGTACGAGTTTTGGTTTCATTCTCTCCGACGTTTCAAATCAACCAACTTTTTATAACTGGTCTAGAATTTCAAATCTATATCATTTAATTGAAGATATGAAATCTGTTTGTGTAATGCTGCTAACAGTTTGAATGTGTGAATAAGGAAATAAAATACTCAGCAATAAAGGGTAGAATATAAACACCTTTGATTACTTAACCGAAGCTAATTTCGTACGTTTATCTGAACTCAGGAGAGAAAGAGGTTGTAAACTCGCACACATAATTAGACACCCATGTGTGTGCAGGAGGGATGCTGTGGTTTATGGGGGATAATAAAAATGTGCTCCCAAGCTTCAAAGATTCCAAGAAGACACGGGAGAACTTCAATGTGCAGCTTCTATAAGCTTCGCTCTGTATTGGTGCATTTGTTTAGTAGAGAGGTTTGGACAGGTTCGGATTAAGTTCTAATAGGGCGTAAATGAATTTGGCAGGTATGTTTACCGAACTCCATTTCTCTTTTTCTGTTGCATCAAGCTTAATTTGGCTTGTTTATAATCTTAATGGATTTACCACAATGTGTGCATTTAAAGATAGTTCAAGTCTTTTTATGAGAACTGATGGCAGTAGGTGGGTTTGGCATGAATAAACAATTTGGGTTTTTTGTAAAAGGAACTCTACGCTGCATTAGAACATACTTCCTGGGATGAGTGCGAGGGATGCTGGAAATGTGATATATAAATAATGTAGAACAATTAACCACTTTGAGGCCATTGAACACCATTAGAGACACGTTATAGAGATGCAGCAAGTTCGAGGCCAGTGATAGCAATGCACCCAGCTTTTGACCAGTGATAGCAATGCACCCAGCCTTAGATGCAATGCACCCAGCCTTAGACCAGTGACAGCAACGCACCCAGACTTAGACCAGTGATAGAAATGCACCCAGCATCAGATCAATGATAGCAATGCACCCAGCCTTAGAACAGCGATAGAAATGCACCCAGCCTTAGACCAGGGATAGAAATGCACCCAGCATTAGACCAGTGATAGAAACGCACCCAGCATTAGACCATTGATAGAAATGCACCCAGCTTTAGACCAGTGATAGCAATGCACCCAGCATTAGACCAGTGATAAAAATGCACCCAGTCTTAGACCAGTGATAGCAATGCACCCAACCTTAGACCAGTAATAGAAATGCACCCAGCCTTAGACCAGAGATAGCAATGCACCCAGCATTAGACCAGTGATAGCAATGCACCCAACCTTAGACCAGTGATAGCAATGCACCCAACCTTAGACCAGTGATAGAAATGCACTCAGCCTTAGACCACTGGCAGCAATGCACCCAGCCTAGACCAGTGATAGAAATGCACTCTGTTTGATACCAATGATAGACATGCAACCCATTAGAGACATGCTATAGAGATGTACCTAGTTTGAGACAATGATACAAACGCACCCCACGAATTATAGAAATGCATCAGTGTAAGGCCAATGATAGAAATGCGCCCCTTAGTTATAGAAATGCATAAGTGTAAGACCAATGGTAGACATGCGCCCCTTAGTTATAGAAATGCATTAGTTTGAGACCAGTGATAGAAATGCGACCTACGAGTTATAGACATGCATTAGTTTAACACCAATGATAGACATACACCCCCGCCTTATAAAGTACCCACTTTGTGACCAATGACAGAAATGTACTCTAGTTGGAATCAGTGACAGAGAAACGCTCTATTTAAAATTTGGAAACTGATGGTAGAAATAGACTCCATTTGAGAGCTTTGATAAAAGTGCGCCCTAGTTGAAACCAATGCTAAACGTGACCCACGTTAATGTTTAGGATGTGTGATGCCTATAAACACATTTTGAGACCGGCGATAGAGATTAACACTGATTGAGACAGACCACTGATAGAAATGCACCTTGAGACAGGTGTTAGAAATGAATGTCGTATGTTAATTACACAGTCAGGAAAAATAACAGAAGTCATAATCTTTTTCTATAAAATACTTTCTATTTGGAGAAGCAAGAGATTTACACTATTTCCTTCAGCCAGCACGAAATTTAATTATGCCCTTACAAATCTGTGCGTATTATGATTCATCTTCATGGGGAGGAAGGTTAGTAGGTTTTGTAAGCAGCTCCCATTTAAATATCAATATATCATCAGACACGGACTTTGGAAGCGAAAACAATATATTGTGCAAAATTGATACAACAGTAATCTCCAAATTTAAATAATTTCATCAGCAAGGACCGAATACAATTCCATTGTACAAAGTAATTGACACCTCAAGGTTCTAACTCATTGGTAATTGTATTTATTGTCTTGTGTATGTCTTTTAACACAGATGTATAGTGGCAAGTTTGAAGCATATATTTTTTCATGATTAAAACTCCAAGCTACGAAAACAATCAATTCCAATTTGAAACTTCATTTTCTTGTAGTGGTCCCTACGGGGTTCCATACAAAAGAAAACTTATTCAAAACGTAAGAAATAGTTTCCTTTGAACAATTTTCATTTCGGTCGGCTACTGTAGAAATTCTGTGATGGATATGTGCTAGAAAAAATAAATTGATTCCGTCGAAATAACCTTAATATGATTTTTCCATTCTAATTCACTTTCTGTTTAGAAATTTTCCAAACACCGGATTTAGTTACAAATAGAAATGAATATCAATCATGCAAAGAAAGAAAAATAAATCTCAATAATTGAATTTCAAAACTTGCGGAAAATGGAAAGTGAAAAAAGCACTGAATTGCCTTTTTACTAACGTGCCCAACATGCTGAATGCCTTGGAATGACAAAGTGAAATTCTTTATTAATTCAACTGTCAGGACCTTTAAATTTAACCATATTGTTACCATCGTTCATTATATAATTACACAAAGTTTACTGCAATTTCGAAATTCTGAAAAGAGCTTCTTTATATAAAAAGTCTGTTTCTCATTCCTCGTAGATACACAACAGTACTCGAACTAAGTGATTTGGAATGTCATTCCGGAGGTCTGAATCTGAACTTGTTTCAAATTAAATTCTTCTTACTCAAAATGATGGAATATTCAATAATAGAAGCTTGGCACGGATTATAATCTGGTTACGTCATTTGTCATATAACATTGTTCAGTGCAAGGAATATACTTTAGGGGTATGGATTTGAGCAAGTGCCTGGAGTGACAGATATTCCAGTTCTTCTTCAACGTTCGCTGATTGAAATTAGTCTCTGTATGATGGCGATACAAATAGCGACGTAGAAATGTCACATTAACTTTCAGGTTTCAAGGTTATATCCAGGTTTCCGAGAAATACCCCCTTGTACCTCCTGTTAAATGAAAGACCGTTTGTACATAAGGCACCATCTACACTAACACGTTACTTCAAGTTTACCCCAGGTTAACGAAATGTATTTGAATAACCAGTACTGGAATTCATATCGTTCATACACTGATATTTAATTTTCGAGTTTTACTTTTTGAAACAAAGTTTCTTGTCGGAAGAAGGTTGGCAAGCAGTGGCTGTATCAGTGGCCGTTGTTGTATTTGTGACAGCGGTTGTATCTGTGACAGCGGTTGTGTTTGTGACAGTGGTTGTATTTGTTATCGTGGTTGTATTTGTGATCGTGGTTGTATTGTGACCGTTGTATTTGTGATCGTGGTTGTATTTGTTATCGTGGTTGTATCTGTGACAGCGGTTGTATTGTGACCGCTGTTGTATTTATGATCGTGGTTGTATTTGTGATCGTGGTTGTATTTGTGACAGCGGTTGTATCTGTGACAGCGGTTGTATTTGTGACAGTGGTTGTATCTGTGACAGCAGTTGCATCAGTGACAGTGGATGTATTGTGACTGTGGCTGTATTGTGGTACTGGTTGTATTTTGACCGTTGTTGTATTTGTGATCGTGGTTGTATTTGTGATCGTGGTTGTATCTGTGACGGTGGTTGTATCTGTGTCAGTGGTTGTATTGTAATAGTGGTTGTATCAGTGACCGTGGTCGTCTTGTGATAGTGGTTGTATCAGTGGCAGTGGTTGTATCTTTGACCGTGGTGTCAATACAGACAGAAATATCTCTGATATTTCTTCTATCCGTTGCAGTATTTGCATTTGCGATGTATGATAGCGGTCCATTTTATGACATAAAGCATTTGTGGAAGTGGAAGCTTGTATTGATGTTAATATAGGTGATGACGAGGGTGTCAGTGAGTATTAGGTGGTATTTAGTATGCGATGGTATCAGCATACCGTGGTTCTGGGTGGTACTAGTAATTCAAGGCGAGGAGTTAATGTCCAGAGTGCTGGTATTTGTAAACATGCAAGGCGGTCATTTTATGATATTTGATTAGATGCATTTATTCAAACAATATTCCCAGTCTTCATTTCATACCAAAATACGAAAGCCAAAGACGTTACAATCGATCTGTACCTCCGCCACGAGAGTCTGGCAGTGGATTTTCGCTGGACTTGTCCCCCTGCTAAACGCTCCTTTAAGGTTAAACTGCTGCCACATCGGCAATATCCCTTCAACCTCAAGCATGTAAATTGTCCAACTTTCCTCCCTGTGATTTCCATGTCATTGTATCAGGCTACTGGCCGGTGTCGGAAGCTGACAAGGGACAGATGCAGCAATTTGGGACAATTTTCCGATTGGAGGAACAGCTATTGGATCACTCACGCCAAATCGATAACCACTGGACAGACACAAGAAGCCAGCGGAGACTTGGTATTGAGAAAGTGGCTGTAATGCGAGACCGCTTTACCCAAATATAGAGTTATGTCAACCAATGCATATGTATGTTGCTAGGATGCATTCGTTATTGTAAAAATTTACCGTTGTCTCGCGACGCGGATGTTGCTGCAATTGTTGTTGTTTGTTGTTTTGTTTTGCGATTATCTTTAAGTATTATGACTTATGAGTCACAACGTCGTGTTCTGTTTCCGCTGTACGCGCAGAACACGGCGTTAACATATACACAAAGAAACACATAACCCTGTTATCATCGTACATTGAAACGTTTTTATGTTCGGAACGAGGTCAAACAAATGTTGAACATACTCAGAGTCATGTCAGCATCGAAGGTGATATGATATCAACGTCCAACAAGTCTGTCATACAGACCCTGAAACAAATATATCAAACAAAGTCCATGCAAGTCTAGAACATGTGGCAAGACTTAAGTCTCTTGGCTCCTTTTCGTTCTATCGAATGATTATGAGTAATTATATTTACCGTTGGCTTCTGTAAAATATGTTCATTTCAGAGACTTGACGTCATGTCCAACGTACATAAGTTTAGGTCAACGTCAAACATCACGAAGGTCATTTTATCGTCACATGTAAAGATCTTGGTCATGTCGAACGTACAAACAGATCATGTCAACGCCACATTTACACAAGGCCATGTCAACGTCAATCGTACATGTCACGGTAACGCCACATGTGTGGAATATCATGTCAACGTCAAACGTACGTCACGGTAACGCCGTGTGTAATATCATGTCAACGTCAAATGTACATGTCACGGTTGCGCCACATGTGTGGAATATCATGTCAACGTCAAACGTACGTGACGGTAACGCCACATGTGTGGAATATCATGTCAACGTCAGACGAACAGGAAGTCGTATTGTCGTCATTGATATAGAAGATAATGTGAACGTAAAGAAGGTCCTCTCAACGTAACATGTATCGAAGGTCATGTTGACGTCACTCGTTCAGAAGATCATGTGGACATGCAGAAGATCATCTCAATGCCATATGTACAGAAGATCATATCAAAGGTATGGACTGGATTGGTTGTTATTTATATCTATACGGCGGCGGTCTGTAAATAATCGTGCCTGGACCAGACAATCCACTGATCAACATCATGAGCATCGATCTACGCAATTGAAATATGCTGACATGTGTCAACCAAGTCATTGCCGTTCCCGTTAGTCGCCTCTTCCGACAGGCATGGGTTGCTGAAGACCAATTTTAACCCGTATCATCACGGGTAACAGAGGTCGTGTTAACGTTACACACGTAGGTCATACCAACGTTAACGTTGTCACGGAGTAAATGTTAACGTCATATAGAAGACAGATGCTACGCGAATCTACGAATTTCCATTAACCCTAAACAACCTACATAAAAGGGCACCAACCGTTCCGTTCTTACAGGTGTCAAACAGGATTATGGTTATATTGTCGAAACAAAATTCCCCACAAGGATCTCGTTATAGAGTGACACAGGTTATAAAGGTTGATAAATATGTGTGATCAATTAGTCTCTCGCTGAACGTTTGGATTGAGGTATTTGTGTCGAACATTGTCTTCTTTCGGCTTGCCTGCATACCTGTCTTAGTTTCAAGGTCGTAAAACACAGTCTACGTCTGCACACCCAACTTTAATTATCTACTTCCGTCTAGCAATAACCGAAAACCCTCATTAATGTAAGACAGGAAACCAGTTAACACCCTGCACTGATTATGCAATCAAGAATAAATCTGGTTTCAGACACCGGGCTGTGGAGACAATCGATCATTAATCATGCCGCAGGTGGTGTTCATCTGATTAGTCGTGTGTGAACCTAAAACGTTTTCTCAAACATGTAGATGAGTGAGTTGGAGAATATTGATGGAACGCCACACCCAGGGTGAGTGAGTTGCATATTAACCATAGCCATTTCTGCAAACATTGATTGATTCATTCATTCTTGTCTAACGCCGGAATCATCAATAGTTCAGCTATATGGCGACGATCTGTAAGTAATCAGGTCTGGACCAGACAATCCAGTGATCAACATCATGAGTATCGATCTACGATGACGTGTCAGCCAAGTCAGCGAGCCTGACCACCTGATCCCGTTAGTCGCCTCTTACGACAAGCATGGGTTGCTGAAAACCAATTCTAACCCGGATCTTCACGGGTCTTCGGGTCTTCTGCAAACATGTGTCTGTCTGAGTTGGAGAGTGTTGTCGTAACACCGCACGCAGAGTGAGCGAGCATGTTTTTACGCCGCTTTACGTCGGCGACACCAGAAATATGCTTTACACATTGCACCCATGTAGGGAATCGAACATTTTGAATTTGCTCACATACTTGACATGTCTCTGCATGTGTTTGTGCAAGGTACCACAGATGGCGCACCATAAGCTTATTAAAATGTGACATCGCTAACTGATCAAAATTCATGAACACATGATGATCTGGTCGGAATTGGACATCGGTCATCAGGAAGTTCTTCTGATTATAGAATTGATTATAGTATTGATGTTTACAAGCATTTGCTGGTATACCATTGTCGCCCAGATCCCAAAGTGTGACTGACTATAATAAACTGGTTTGCATACAGCCTAAAACATCAATACGTCTGCTTGAGATCACGTACCGACAGTGACTGAGTGCATTTAGTTTTACGCCACTTTTAGCCTTATTCCAGCAATATCAAGGCGGGGGACACTACAAATGGGCATCACACATTGTACCCATGTGGGGAATCGAACCCGGGTCTCCGGCGTGACGAGCGAACGCTTTAACCACTGGGCTACCCCACCACCCTTCGTACAGACAGACCTGATATACATCTGTATGATTCCTGTGACATACAAATAGAACAAAAACTGTTCGTGTGGGGTTCACATGATAGATCCATACTTCACCCAAGTCATGAGCAATATATTCCCTTCAACAAAACTTCACAATTATTATAAGCGTCGTCATAAAGTCAATCAGTGGGACACAAATTACCTATTTTTATGCAAGTCGAAATATTTTCTCTCGTCAGCATCAATCACTACCCCATACTCTGTTGTTAATTGTTAACAAACAGGATTTATTGGCTCATAAAATCGTTGTTTCTTTGCTTGCGGCTCTAGTCATCTTCTCCACTCTTCAAAGCCATGTTATGCAATTAGGGCTTCCTGACGTCGCTCCTGCCGTTCAAATTACGGTTATGAATATTAATGAATTGCAAAAGTCACAAGCATTATCACTGATCGATAGCGTCTGAAAGATTACGGTTGTTCACATGAAGATGCATGTATGCGGTTGATATACCAAGTTATGCTTTGCAAGTGAAAAATATTGCTTCATGATAATGATATTTACCAAAGTTGCAACAAATGAATTGTTTGAAAAGCAAGAGTGCATTGAGTTGAAGCTTTGAAGGGCAATCAAATTACCGTTACATATACTAGTATATGTGCTATTGCCAGCACAGAATACATCACCAATGTCATTTTATGTCATTGATTCATTCATTCATTCATAAGTCTATACATTCATTCCTCCATTCATCCAACACAACCTATCATCATATGTACCTCCACCATAACACACAATAACAGTATTATCACAAAAAATCATCCTCATCAAGACACATCCAAAACCTATTACAGCCTGTACTATCCCCACCACCAAATCCTAACAGTATAATCATACATACCGCCACCATATTACTGTTATCACATATACCGCCACCATATTACTATCATCACATATACCGCCACCATATTACTGTTATCACATATACCGCCACCATATTACTATCATCACATATATCGCCACCATATTACTATCATCACTTATATCGCTACTATATTACTAGCATCACATATATCGCCACCATATTACTATCATCACATATATCGCCACCATATTACTATCATCACATATACCGCAACCATGTTACTACCATCACATATATCGCCACCATATTACTAGCATCACATATATCGCCACCATATCACTATCATCACTTATATCGCCACTATATTACTAGCATCACATATATCGCCACTATATTACTAGCATCACATATATCGCCACCATATTACTAGTATCACATATTTCGTCTCCATATTACTATCATCACATATCTCGCCACCATTATATTTATTTCATATTCCCTACTGTTTATAGCATATCATAACAAAGTCATTTGCATCACTGATAGACCATGACCTGTGTGAAAAACACGCACACTCAGTCAAATCCTCGACACAAGTGTTTGGTTGGTTCACGTGTCATACCACACGAAGCAATTTTCAAGCTTTCTGACTGCGTTCAGCAAA
This sequence comes from Haliotis laevigata, assembly GCA_008038995.1. Taxonomy (NCBI): domain Eukaryota; kingdom Metazoa; phylum Mollusca; class Gastropoda; order Lepetellida; family Haliotidae; genus Haliotis; species Haliotis laevigata. Next base: position 238,649 of record VKKT01000243.1, read on the forward strand.
ACATCGAATCTTGATTAGACAATTCAGAGATTGACAAGCATCCACCAAGTCTGCTAGCTTGACCATCAGTCGGCTCTTACTACAAGCATGTTTTTTTTAAGACCAATTCCTACCCGGATCCTCACGTATTTGGTGTGACTGACTGAAGAACTTCAGAAGACTACAGTGAGAGTAAGAGCAGAGCGCCTTCCCCTGCCTGACAGCGGATGGTGGTCGGATACCATAGTTCCCTATATCAGCATGCATCAGAGGAGAAGCACTGAGTCTGTTCCAAAGCCAGCTGCCACCAATGCCAAGATTGTGCCAAGGGCATTGTCAGTCCAAGCATGTAGGTCTTAGGCGACAGTTGACTTTACAATTGTGTTGTTGTTGGTTTTCTGTTTTCAATGTTTGGAAATGGGGAGATGGTTTTAACTGACATGTTTTCTGTTTTCAATGTTTCGAAATAGGGAGATGGTTTTTACTGACATGTTTTCTGTTTTCAATGTTTGGAAATAGGGAGATGGTTTTAACTGACACGTTTTCTGTTTTCAATGTTTGGAAATAGGGAGATGGTTTTAACTGACATGTTTTCTGTTTTCAATGTTTGGAAATAGGGAGATGGTTTTAACTGACATGTTTCATGTTTTCAATGTTTGGAAATAGGGAGATGGTTTTAACTGACATGTTTTCTGTTTTCAATGTTTGGAAATAGGGAGATGGTTTTAACTGACATGTTTTCTGTTTTCAATGTTTGGAAATGGGGAGATGGTTTTAACTGACATGTTTTTTGTTTTCAATGTTTGGAAATAGGGAGATGGTTTTAACTGACATGTTTTCTGTTTTCAATGTT
>VKKT01000243.1:239735-256045 GCA_008038995.1 Haliotis laevigata
GTTTTAACTGACATGTTTTCTGTTTTCAATGTTTGGAAATAGGGAGATGGTTTTAACTGACATGTTTTCTGTTTTCAATATTTGGAAAAAAGGGAGATGGTTTTAACTGACATGTTTTATGAACTATAACATGAGAGTCTATTACTTTACTAATGTGCATTATCATCTACTCTTTAACAGGGTATCTGTCCCTTGAAATTAGTGTGCGAAATAGTTTCCAATTTTTGCTAGCCAGTCGGGCTAGCTATGCCTGAAAGTTACTAGCCCACAAAATAATTCACTAGCCCTTAATTTGAATGCAGAAACTAAGTAAAAATTACCAAAAGGTAAAATGCAGTAAAAAAAATGACCCCATGAAAATTCACCAGCCATTCGGSCCAGTGACTGTGGAGATTTACTGGCCCGACTGGATTTTTACTAGCCACGGGATAGCGGGCCAGTGGCTATTTCGCACACTGCTTGAGATAGGATTCTTTCTTTGTGCACACACACACACACACACACACACACACACACACACACATACCTACCTACCTACCTACCTAACGACCGACCTATACAAGTTGTTTATAAGCTGTTATTAATCCTGTACGGTTCAGATACCCCAGTGATTGATATGAGCAACGGTTAGAGTCTGGCAGTCCGATCTATTAAGTCGCCGTGTGTCAGGGGAGCAACACAAACGCAAGGTTGTCATGTCAATGGTATCTCTGGAATGTGCACAAGGACATTGTGCAATTGAAATAATGATAAAAGATGCCCCATGCAGACAGTCTGTTCCAGTCAAATAAAACAGACTGGAGCAGTAATGAAACGTTTTGAATAACCCTTCATTATACATTACGCATTTAGTCATTGCTGCTACGTTCATGTAAACGATGAGATACTTCACTCATTACTACGTCTCAAAAGAAAAGTCATTACATGGTCACATTTCAGCATGTTCCAGTACATTTCCTTAAGGTTTAAGTTGTATGGTGTAAATATATACAATTTCTAAATTGAAATATATTCCGCGTTTATTTGTGCAGAGAAACTTGGTTAATAGACCCAAGAAAACAACCCATTTAAACATTATGCTTCTTCTAATTCCCAAACATCAAACGATGTCAACATGAAACTGGACACTTAAAACCAATTCTATATCAGCGTCTAAAACATGTAGAATGGGTTCCATCTTAATAAGAAGATATAGGCTAAACCAACAACTTGATTGTTTCCATATGTACAAGGATTAAAAGTCAGCTTAGAAAAAGTGATCCTGTATCATGAACGTGTATGCTTCTAAATTACTGCCTGGGAGAGTTTCAATTACTTGCTCTTGATCAAAGGTCCCTTATTCCCGTCCACCTTTTGAAACACGCTGATCAAACACAAGCTCAAACGTCCATGCTTGAACCCAGTAATGAATAATTAATCAAACATATATGATCCATGGCGGGGTTCATGTTTTATAAGAAAGAATATGACATCCTTTAGACGTTCAGCCGGAACTCAAATTAGGTGTGTAAATTGATACATTGATCCAGTCGGTATACATCACGAACCAAGTTATCATACCAATTTGTTACAAAAAACGGGAATATCAAGCCAATTAAGGACTAGGGCAGTTCTCATTTGGCCATTCACATTACCTCAGGAATTAATCAGAATCCCTGTGACAGTGGTCATCAATCTGCCTTAGGAACGTATCATCTGATGATTGATTCAACTATCTTTCTCCAACACATTGTATCTCATCATATCACTATAGTTAGTATATCACAATCAGAATCCCTGTGACAGTGGTCATCAATGTGCTTGGGACCGTATCATCTGATGATTGCTTCAACTGTCTTCCTCCAACACTGGTATCATCATATCACTATAGTTATTATATCACAGTCTGCATCTCTGATCATTGTGCCCAAAACTGTAATGCACGAGGGACGATCAAAAAGTATGTAGAGTCACCAAGAAAACGATAAAAATGGAGTTATTTTTATGTTTTAGTTTTTCTACATATTATCTGTCAAGCTCAAGCAGTTTGGTTTTGCTATGTTCCAGTCTCACGGTCCCCATTTTGTTTGTCCTTTTATCTTGGTACCCCCCAAAATGCAAAATCTACAATAAATGCATCAAAAACGTCAGGAAACAAAATATGCAAGAAATATTTTGTTGTCTGAGATTGATAGAAGTCCCCTAGAATCACACTTAGATATCAAAGTTCATAAAAAAGCAATTTGAAATTACAATCGCTTGTTAAGTGGATCACCCCTTCATGTTGACTGAAAGAGCTTGTTTTGGAGACATTACCAATCCCCTTTCAGATGACGTAATCATAAGGACACAACTTATTCTAATGTTTTCACTTATTCATACATGATGCCAAGGGTTCAAACTAAACACTGAATGGTCACACAAGTGTCAGCTCACAATATATTGTAAACAGTACCAGCTTGAATAACCTAAACACAATGTTTTAGGAAGATTCAAATGGGGGTGTCCTTAAAAAACAGCCCTCTAAATATAAATTAAGCAATCCAAATCTTTGACTGTTGATTATGGCGGGAAGTCATCCAATACTATACTGAACATATTTTATATGATATACTCTGAGGGCCTACCATTATCCAAGAGGTACCAAATGACAGATGGTTCTTCATTTTCTCCAGTTTTGTTAGAAATATTATACCCCAATGTGTTGTGATGACTAATATCTCGTTAACCGCATTACCCACAWATGTGAAATATTGGATATGACTTTCAAAATAAAATGGAAGCTTTTCAAACACTGGACATCGAGAATACAGTTAGTCTATGTACCTTTTGATCGGCCCACGTATGGTAACAAATGCTTCAACAAGATTACAGCAACACTGGGGAACGATCTACCAACTACCCTGAGAAACCCAACAACTTATGACATTTTAAGAAGGGTGTAAAAATCTCTTTAAATCAGTCTTCACTCAGTAACATTTGTGACTCCTTCTGGTAAGCGCCCTCAGTGTATTAGTTCCTAAATCATATGGGGCGATACACACATTTTGTACGTTATCATTTTTGTATTATAGTGATTTAAGAGCACATGATCTTGTTGAAATGGACTATTCTTTAAGCAAAGACGTCTTATGATTAGAGAATAGTTGAAAACAGGAAACATTAGTGGAAACACTATTGTAAAACTATTGGAATATAATATAGGACGACAGTGCCAAACAATACCCAATCTAGACTATCCTCACGAACATATTCATTTTGGCTTAAAGAGAAAATAGCTGCAAAAATTATATGAATGGATCGCTAAACTCCAGTAACATCACCAGGTGTTCACGAAAGGATGAGCATGTCCTGCCCTACCGGTTGCATTTGACATTCAAAACATTTGCCTTAAATATGTAGTTGTTTAGCCAGACCACACAAAGCAGTACTTATGCAATACAACGACGACCTGGCAAACCAGACAATCAAGAACAGCTATTGCAATAGTATCGCAGTGGAATGAGGAATAAAGTTCACTTTTATAAAGTGTATACGTCTTTGTATTAGACAATAGGAGGGTCATTTCCAGTTTTAGATTTCGAGATTGGTTGGAGAGTTAAAAGGTTATTGTCTGATGGACAAAGTTATTTATCTTGTACATGGCATATAATTCAAGTAGATGTGTATTTCCTGGGTTGATTGAAGTTTGTTCTTGTTAAATCTTTGAAAAGTCGATGACCAGAAATTATAGAAATCGGGGCATGAATTGCTCACTGAAACCAGACAAGTTGAAAATGGGGCAATAAACTCCAGTTGGTACTGATTTACTATTTTAGTCATGGTTTTCTCTTCTTATATCAAGACAAGGTTTTATACTTGCATACGTGAACATTTAAAATATACAAATGCCTTATTAACCAGAGGCAGAAACAGTTCAGTCCTACTCGAATGATCACGTGGGGCAATGTACATTTTCGACCCCCTTTTACAAATTTTAACTTATATCTCTCATGAGAACATCACACATGTCATACATAGGATTGCGAACATCGCCGTTACAAGACAAGATTCGTTTTCATTTTTGCAAAAAGAGCACATCTAATGTGAATGAGTGAGTTTAGTTTTACGGCGCTTTTAGCGATATTCAAGAAATTGGTTTCACACATTGTGCCAATGTGGGGAATCGAACCCAGGCCTACGGCATGACGAGCGAACGCTCTAACCACTAGGCTACCCCACCGCAACGCATCTCTAATGTAACAGTGGATAACATCCACGTCTAGTCTCTTTAGTAGATGAACATCTTTATCGATTCTTTAAAAGCCCTCCTAAACATTTTTCACTTTAAAATTTCGAAAGAAATGACAAGCATAAATTGCCATAGCGATCGCAAAACTGAATTTCAACAAAATGTATCATTCTTGACCATTTATCTTCAGTAATTGTTTCAATAGCTGCCACTTAATCTTCCAGTAGTAAGTGCTTCTTTAGCAGCCGAATTGGATGAAACGCTACAGTAACGGCCTAATGGATTGTCTTCAGACGTCAAGGAAGCCAGCTGTTTAATCAAAGACTTACTTCACTTCGTGCAATCCGTTTCAGGTCTGGTCTTTGGAACAACTATACATAATTAGTTGACTGGAACTAGTACTGATCAATCACACGATACTCAATTAAACTGTCCAGGTGGTTTCCTTATATATACTTCCGCCTTTGTAGACCCTGCACAATGCTATCTCAGACTGACTCGTGTGGTTCCAGCGTTGCTAGTGCGCGCGTCTCGACTAGGTAAACGTCGATGCGGGTTTACGTTAACGTTAGGAGTGTTTTTTCGATTAGATCCAAATAACGGTAACATCGGTAATTGTGTTTATTTTTATGTTTCTGATAAGGTTTACAGTTAGGTTTATCTGTGTTCACAATTACGCTCCTGTTCATACACATGTTGATGAGTAGTTGACGTCGAAGCGTGCAAGCTTGTCAATCACCGTTTACTGTTATGACGTTACGTGTGTTCTAGGTTAGCAGGGGCTGTAAGTGGTGGAGTTGAATGCGTGTTCGTCTTAGCCGCATATGACTCATGTTTCATTTATTACAGGGGTTGTGGAACAATCATGGTATAGCTCATGTGGTATGTCATGTAAACTTTAACTTCAAAGTAATAATAAACCAGCTGAAAGTATTCCCTGTATGCTCTCCAAAGTTTAAGAGCAATAAGTATAAGATTCACAAGGCGCTTATGCCTAAGACAATCTTGAGAGCTGAACGACTTGTTGAGTGAGCTGGTTTAACCCCTCTTTCAATATTACTTCAGTTATATCACGACGCGTCAGTTCAATATACACTATGAGAACTTGAAAGGAGCTGGATAAGAGCGAGCCTGAAATCCAAGTCTGCGATCATAAGGGTATGGGACATAACTCTGCACATGGCGACTTGACAAAACATGAGTCCCACCTCTTCTTGGACAGAACAAAAGTAGTAACAAAGATGATGATGATCAGAGGCACCAGTCTGTGGATTAAAACCCTGTTTGGCGTGGCGAGCGAACGCTGAACCACGGGACCTCAAATTTAAGAAATACGTGTACTTCATGAACAAAACAGGATTAGTTTTGTCTTTAGCATGACAAAATGTTACTGTGTACATGTGTTCCAGACATATACGTGAATTCCGGTTGCTCCTGGCTAGTTATTCCAAAGTTCTGTTGATAGAGTGAGTGAGTGAATTTAGTCTACGCCTCTTTTAGCAATATTCCAACAATATCACGGCGGGGAACACCAGAAATGGGCTTCACATATTGTACCCATGTGGGGAATCGAACCCGGGTCTTCGGCGTGACGAGCCAACGCTTTAACCACAAGGCTACCCCCACCGCCCTGAACTGTCCAGATTATAGAGGTTATGCTGTATCGAGTATCTTGATGATGTAGATTTCTCTACTTTTCTTTGATTGACATCATTTGTCAATATTTGTACTGGCAAGCAAATATTCTTACCCCTTGATACGGGGAACTGTAAACATGGCATTTTCGTTACTAGACAGCGTAAGCTCGTACTTCAAACATTTATACATCATCCCACGAACATTTACGTACTTTCCCAACTATTTTCACCAACCATCAATTATGTTCAGTACAGATAAATACCCCCAAATTTCATTCAGTTATGAAATATAAACTTTCAATGTGAACGTGTCATAGAGGCTTAACGTTTTATTGAACTGGAGTGCACCTGTTGGGAAAAACATTGCCGAGTAGCACCGCAATTAGGCATTGGCGTACCGTGTCCTGTTGGCAGAAGTGTGTGGAAATAGCTAGCAGCAAACGCCTGTCTATCAAACAGGCTTTGATGATCTGAGAAAAAAGTACGACCTGTGAAATTAATTTTCAGTGCGGCTTAAAAAGATTGGCGTATAGAAAAAAGGTAGGTAGTTAATTCATAATGAGCAGCAAATTATTTACAGTACACCAAACCTTTGTACGCCCAGAACACTACGATTATCAGATTCCTTCTTTTGGGGAAATAAAATGATGTTATATATACATAATGCCTTGTGCAAAGCTTTCTGTGAAAATCATGGTTTCAGTAGGAGAAAAATACCTATAAACCAAATTGTCATCGCGACATTTTGACTGCATTGAGTGCCGGTGCATTGGACCGTGCTTCTGATAAATAAGTCACACTTGCATGTAACTGATTTCAACAAACACGTATTATCAATATGAGATCCACGATATCTATTACTCTGCTTGTGACATGTGAACACATGACGAATATTTCGAGAGCAAATGAATGAAGGCGTCGATAATGAAACGCTGATGCCACAAAAATTCGGATATATATGCGCTTGAAACAGCACACATGTTTTCCACGTGTATTCACGTTTGGGAAGATATCACCAGTATCTTACCTTTAAGCTGCATGTGTACTTAAAACTGTACCCAATTCTAGGCCAATCTCGCTACGTGGACGTCAGTTCTTGGCAATGTTATCAATAAAGTAAGGCGGTCAGTTGGCCACTGCTGCGTGGCACAGTCCCAACACTGGTCATTTTCGGAGATCTATAGTCCTGTAATGAAGGAAATGACCAACACTCCAGGAATCCGGAGCTTGGTTCCAGGGAGATGTATTGGTTTTAATGCACCTTAGAAGAGAAGGTCAATGCGCGCGTAATCTCGGTGTTGGAGGTTCGTCAAGGAATTAAACGTCACTCTCTCAATACGTCCCTAATGGTACGACTCATTAAGTCATTAAATACCCATAGATCACTGGAATGGCAGAAGATGTTTAAAGTGTGATTTAGTGCCAAAGTGTGGGTGTCTTGAACACTATTTACATATGTTTCAAGTGTGAGTGAGTAAGCGAGTGGAATTGGGTCAAGCTGCGTTAAATAGTATTTCAGTATATATCAACGTGGCGGTTTCATGTGCGAGTTAGTTTACAAGGGATGCAGGTTTCAGACGTATAATTCTATGATAAACCAAGGAGCACGGTAATACAGCTTACAAACCTAGGAAAATAACCAAGGTGACATCAGACCATGGATCAAAACCATGCATCTTTTCCAGCGGTGTCTACATTTTACAGATTTCGAGGTTCAATCAAGAATGCTCTTTCAAAGAAAATTTCAAAGAGCGCCAATCGACCCTTGCCCCAAAGTCGTTTTATCAGCGTTCCTAAGTTAAGGCATCAGCAAAACTTCTAAACGTTTTATATCAGACACATGGAGGGCATTTCCTTATTTAACGCGACAAAAATAATGTCCGACGAACTTCCCTATTCTTGGTATTTGAACATTTCACTTGACTTGGCAGAATGCACTTATATTTAGGTTTCTGATTTATGTTTATAATGTAACTGGAATCGTTCAAAGAACGCTGCTTTCATTGAAGATTATGAAAATGGTTTTATTTGTGCCCTAATTCCCAGCAGCGGGACCCATGGACATCAGGGGTAGAATTGGTCTTCAGCAGCCCATGTTTGTCGTAAGACGCGACTAACGGGATCTGGTGGTCACGCTCACTGCCTTGGTTGACACATATCATCGTATCCCAATTGCGTCGATGTTGATGATATTGATCACTGGATTGTGTAGTCCAGACTCGACTCCATACTCACAGACCGCCGCCATACAGATGAAATATTGCTGAGTGCGGCGTTAAACAAACAAACCCAGCGCCGGGCAGGATATCAAGTCCCATAGTTTACCTTCTTTCAGTGAGCGAGTCTGGATAGTAAAGAAACTTAAAGCTTAAAGACAGCAGTGATGGTTTGAATGTGTTGAATTATAGATGGAGTATATGGTTATGACGTCAACATTTGCCTGGAGATTCATAAAACATCAAAAGAGGTGGGACTGATGCCATCATCAAAGCACAGCTAATCGGTAGACCCTTGTACAGCGTGTCCTTCTAGCAACATGACAAGGGAACTTTTCTATGACGAGCTACGTGAGAAGATCCTGGGTAATCCGATTTTGCCGTACATACAAAGCTGCCATGAAAGAGAGCTAAGTCGACATACGAGGATTGTTGCAAGGTGTAGACTACCTGTCGTGTGTTCTGATCGCCTTCCGATGTTTCCAGAAGCTGGCTGCAGATGAAACTGTTGCGCAATGCTGCATGTTTGTAAATCACGGTGACTTACAATGAATATATCCAAGTGAGGTCAGTTTAAATAGTATCTTGGTAGGTTGTGTCGGTGTTCCTAACTTTCATCCAATGAAAAGCTTTTTCAGCGTATGTTTCAGTTGGTTGGTTGTTTTACGCGGCACTCAGGAATATTACAACTATATGACGGTTTGTAAATAATCGAATCTGGACCTGACAATTCAATGATCAACAGCATGAACATCGATCTATGCAACTTGGATACGCATGTGTCAACCAAGTCAGCGTGCCTGACCACCCAATCCCGTTAGTCGCCTCGTACGACAAGCATGGGTTACCGAAGACCAATTTTAACCTGGATCTTTACGGGTCGTATGTTTCAGTGATTCTATTTTAGGTAGCGTCGGTGTTTAGAATTTTCATCTAATGAACAGTTGTATGGAAAATACTTTTACATTAAATTTTTTCAAACTGGAAAGCACAATAAACAAGAATGTGACCTTCAGATACGTATTTTTGCCAAGAGACAAGTATATAGCACATATACACATTGCAGCAACGACAGCCAAACGACTTTCTTGTAACTTTATCATGAATTGAATTGAGTCCATCGCGAACTATTACAGTTTAAAGTGATAATCATTTCTAGTATTGTTTTCATAGGTTTGGCTGACGTGGGTATAGTCTCAATCCGACAGCGTAAACTAATCATGACTTGAGATTCTGGTGGACTGGGCAGACAATTCGGCTGAGGGACAAGGATGGTGTACAGACACTATTTTGGTAGGGGCCAAACTAGAATTAATTTGCTAGATTGTCGACATTGTGTGCTTGTCGTGCCATGATGAAGCACAATGGACCAACACGACCTGATTGAACCTTGTTCAGCTGGTGGCAACGGTGTAGGTTAACCTTTGCACTTCGTCAACTTTCACACGGATTAACTTCAGCAGTACATCGGGACAAGACCTTACAGCTTTCCTTACAACTAATCATGTATCCAGATGCCTCTTTGGTGAGATGCAGATGGTGGATGTTTCAAATCGATTAATGAACATTTGGTGGTTTGATTAACGTCACCTTGTATCCTGATGTCACGTTGGTGTGTGAAGAACAAGTACAGAACCAGTCATGATTTACTTGAACTGGCTCGATGTTTCTGCTGCTGAACTCCCCGAGGATCATCATAGTCTCAGTAGCAGTTATCAATGCAGAGTCAACAACAATAGAAATGTTTGGTCCGAGACATTCAAACTGTAATTGGTCCATTTTTTAAACAACCGCATCACACACGTCCTGTCTATTGCGGGCGGTGTGGTAGCCTAAAGGTTAAAGCGTCCGCTCGTCGTGCCAAAGACCCGGGTTCGATTCCCCACATGGGTACAATGCGTGAAGCCCATTTCTGGTGTCCCCCGCTGTGATATTGCTGGAAAAGTGCTTAAAGCGGCGTGAAACCCAACTCACTCACTCACACAAACTGACCTCTTCTTTGTTGTAAAAGAATTTCATTTCTAAACGTATTTCTTTATTTGTAAGCAGCGGAGTCTCTGAACTGCCACAGAGTGGTTATAATTCAAAATTAACAACCGGACTTTCTGGCTCAAAGATCACTTGATTGCCTGGTTTGTTTACAAGCCGTCGCATGGCAGGAGTACTGGTGTGTGGCGTGGGGCTGCATACACATATTTAGTCGATTTGTGTAAATGACGGGTGCCATCGGTGGTGCAGGACAAGCCTACCCTCTTCGCGAACACCTGGTGTCATGACTGATTTACAGTAGTCTATTCACAAGGTCCACTCCATTTTCACAGCGAGTTTGCTTTTTACCCCAAACGGAATCTATTTCTGAGGATAGTCAAGATAATCTTAAGAGGTTGTCACCAAGAAAACTGTCATTGAATGCATGTGAGGTATCGCGTATCCTGTCTCTAGTCACTGTAGTGGTGTCAGGTTATAAGTTGATTCCTAAGTCTACCAATATTGAGGTAAACATCAAACATTATCAAAACAAATCCTACTTTCTAATCACAGCTTAAAACATGGAGTGAGTTGCAAAACTGATTATGTCAGACAACGTCGAGAATTGAATTTAATTAATCCTATAGTCAAACCTGTTTGCAGTTAGAATTACACTGACTTCAGGTTAGTTTGAAAACTTACTCTGGCTGGATCTTATCATACTCTAGTTAAATACGAGCTTAAAGTTCGTTTTACTATATACCCCCGGTTCTTACAATGAGGAGTTTCCGGTCCCAAAAATCAATTTGCCAGTTTTTTCTCAAGTCAGGAGCTTAAAAAGCATGAACACTTAACCTCAAACTTTTCCATTACACAATCAGCAGGTTTGTCCCCTATCGACATAGCAGTCAAACATTTGAAAAGAGCCTTATATATCTGATCCATGTAGATCTGATTTATTGCCAAATTAAGCCCAGCTACTAGAGCGTGTTGGGCTGTTAATCAACCACATGGGGCATCTCATACCCAGTTATGCTGCAACCATTAAAGCCAGCAGACTTTCCGCCATGCACTGCTTTAGACCGTATTTACAGCTCCCAAATGCCGTTATGCCCATTTTGGTCACCTGTATAAGACTGTGGGGCTGTTGATGCCATGTTGTTCGCACTATGTACCATCAGAGATCTCTGTAATAACATTTAAGTGGCAGTGGGCTGTCAATTGATGCTTCTGCCGCCACAAATTAATACGTTCTCATAGCCGAAACACTTCCTCGTGAGGTGGAAAAATCCCATTTACCAGCTGAATTGGTGTTGTCGGCGAACCACGTATTTCTCGGGTCTCGCTCGATGCTTCTCAGAGCACAGAGGCCTATGTTTCTCAGAGCACAGATGCCTATACTTTAACGTAGGGTTTTAAGTCTTGATAAAAGTTAAGGCTATTTGGTTTGTAATTTAGAGTTTTGTGGATTCTAGTTTGGTTTTCGTGGCCATGATCGATTTTTTTAGCCTGTGCCACAGCTCCGCTCAGCTACGTCCAATCATATCTTCTACCTTTTTATAGAACACAAATGTTTCTAAGTGTAATTTTGTAATGTTGATTTTGGTAGACTTGGATAGATTGTTAGAGACATTGCTCGGTAAACTGTAATGGGTTGGGCTGTTGTGTCGAATTATCAATCCAATATCCGCTTCTCTCGACATTTATTACATTTAATAAAATCACCTCAACAAATCTTCGCGAATGACCCGACGTGTTAAGCTAAGTGGACACATATTTGCTCACACGAATGTCAACTTAGGAAGCAGTTCGACAACCTCAATTCCACGTAAATAAATATAACATTACGCAATGGCATTTCTATTTCGAGTTAATCAATCAAATATGTCGAGGTTAACGCGCATAGAAACTTTTTTAGAGGCGCACTCTAAATCAATGCATTTGCTATCTTCTACATTTGCACGGAAGCGTGTCTCTGGTTAGTTTAAGACAATGTGCTGTCTACACGACAACCGCATCCTTAAAACTGCTGAAACAAACTCCTACATAGTTGTGAAAAGTACAAAAATATAAACTGGTGTGCTGGCTGTTAGTTCCCTCACTCAGAGAGTGGGTTCGAATCTCGGACGGAACACGAAACATACTAGAGTCTGAACTTTACTGAGAAAGTGTAATCTCAACTGTAACAAATATTGTAAGAGTGGGATAGTTATTTGATTGTGAGTGAGTATAGCATTGCGCCCCTGAAAGCGATATTTCGGTAATATCACGACGACGGCCGGCCGAAATGAGCTCCACACACTGTACCCATTTGGTGAATCAAACCAAGTACTCGACGTGGTGTCCGAGCAGTTGTAACTCATTTGTACCCAACTCTCCTGATATTTATCTGTGACCTTATTAACTGTTTATCGTCGTTCCTGGGTGACTTTGATTCCAATAAGGACCAACAGCCAATTCATTGTTTCAAAACCTTGTTACTGTCAAGGAAAATTAAAAGTAATGATTATGACATTGTATGCCCTCTTCGTGTGCACAACTTAAGTAATGTTTGTTTGCTTGTTTGTTTGTTTGTTTGTTTAACGCCGCACTCAGCTTCTGTAAATAATCGGTCTGTAAATAATCGAGTATGGAACAGACAAACCAGTGATCAACATCATGAGCATAACTCTAAGCAACTGGGATACGATGACATGTGTCAACCAAGTCAGCGAGTCTGATCACCCAATCCCGTTAGTCGCCTCTTACGACAAGTATGGGTTGCTGAAGATCAATTCTAACCGGGATCTTCACGAGTCACTTAAGAAATAGGTCGAAAACTTTATAAATTGTTATGACAGTTTTCATGATCAGCTAGTTGCTTATGAAGGTTTTCAGAAAGCTAGTTTTAAACATTGAAACATAAAAACGTTTTACACAAGCTGAGTGTCTAAGAAAGAACAGATAAGACGTTTAATCATGTAATCTGTACGCATCTGTATTATGGATTACCACACGCCCTCACTCTGACTACACGTACTGACATTATTTTTAGTAAAACGGGTATTTTCAAATCTATAATATTTTATGCAGGTATCAGTTTAAAATAAAGAGGGTTCATTTACATGAACAATCAACAACTACCCACTCTTGGCACTTGTCCATAGAGATGTAAATATGCATCGTGTTATGTGTATTTTAAAATAGTTTTTTAAATATATTAAATAGATTTACCACATACTGATAAGACAAGCATCTGGCATGAGTCATCACGATTTCTGTATGTTAGTATGCTCCATGTTGACTATATTCCACGAATATATTGTAAGTATTGTTTGATAGTTTAAAATATATAACCATTAATTTAATAATAAATAGTTAAGACATGAATCTGTCCCGATATCTACCTGGGCGGTGGGGTAGTCTAGTGGTTAGAGCGTTTGAAGACCTGGGTTCGATTCCCCACATGGGTATAATGTGTGAAGCCCATTTCTGGTGGTCCCCGTCGTGATATTGCTGTAATATTGCTAAAAGAGGCGTAAAACTAAACTCACTCACTCACTCGCCTCCACCTATATTTCCACCTGCAGCTGTAATTCCATTAATGACTTGGAATGACATCAGATAGCGATGTTACTGTGAACTCATACATTATAGGAAGCTAAGGAGCTAGTTTCCTTTGCTGCAAGCAGTTGGACGTGTAAGGTGAAACATTGCCTTGCCTTTCACGTGTTTGTAACGGATACCATCTGTGGGGCAGGATACGCCCACCTTTCCGTATGATTATGGAATGATTTTTTTTCGCTTTTATTCTGTTCTGTTTGAATAAATGACATGGTAGCCATGACGATTCTAGACAATTACAGTGGGATACACATGCCGACATTCCTTAATGTATCTTTGAGTGAGTGAGTGAGTGAGTTTTACGCCGCTTGTAGCAATATTCCAGCAATATCACGGTGGGGACACAGATATGGTCTCCACACATTGTACCTATTTGGGGAATCGAACCCGGGCCTTTTGGCGTGACGAGCGACCGTTTAATCACAAGGCTACCCCACCGCCCCTAATGTATCTTTGAAGGAGTCCCTGTAGTTCAAAATGCGCAGTGATCACAAATATACCACCAGACATCCTTAACACATCTAATACGTATTTAGTTCCGCCTGACATACGCTCTACCAGATATAATCCATCTCCCAGTGTGGTATTTCCCCGAGAAATGTCAAAGAAAACAGTATTCCCTTACAAACTAATTAATCGTCATCTGATATATGTCGTAGAACTCGAGCGCCATCGACAGCTATTCCCATCGTTCTTAAGCCATCAACCTTTACTCGTTGGTTCTTGTGTTACTGAATGTACTTTTTTTACATCAATTTGTAAGAAAAGAAATCTTTTTAATGGATTTTTGTAATCTGATCACAGAGCTACATGTTCATGGCTTGTCAGTTTCTTGTCATCACACTCTTTATCTTCCATCTTTTAAAACCTGTGTAATTTCATTTTAAGTATTGATCGATCGTTTCTTTGATTGTGAATCGACTTTGAAAAGTCAGATCTCAATGGGCGATAGTAATCAGATTACGGATGTTGGAGGAAGGGAGGTAACTCCAAATATCTATGGAATTTGCTTACCATGAAAGCAAAGCAAACAACAGACTGCGGTCGATGTCGCGGGTAAGTTCGTATCTAAAGAAACGCCTCAGGTTGCAGACGGTGAGGTTAAAATTAGATAAATTTAATTTTATTATGGAACGATTTAATCACATTTAACATACGTATTTAAACGGCCTAAAATTAAATGCTGAGGTATATGTGGCCTGAAAACTGAAACTGTATCCGTATATCTATTAATATACAAACTGTTGTTGGTAATCAACATTCTTCGATTACCCTTAAAAGTTCATTTTGACAAAAAATAATAAATAAATGAAAGATGATGAAATATATTTCACAAAACACGGAATGTCATTCATACACATGTATGTGTTTAGCGTAAAATATCCTCATCAAAATCCACACTAAGCCACGGCAGTGATAAAGGTCAGCTTTTGCCACTCATAAAAACAATCCTTCAGCATGGCACACAGTGGTCACTCGCAACGACCACTGTCTACTTGTGGTCATCGGGAAAGTAGTAATCAATATTCCCTAATCACAGCGCCCTTGAGGCCTGAGAAGGGAAGGCTTTGTCTTATTATTTCAGACGAAACCTGAGGATGGAATTCCATAGTCTGAGGAAATGTTTGAATTCAGATGTGTTGCTGTCCACGTTTTCTAATGAAATAACGATCGATATACATACTCCTTCTTCCACTTCTACACCTACGCCTACTCCACCCTCCTTCAGCGTCTACGTCGTCTACATCGACTTCTACTTCTCCCTTAACCTCTGGCTATACGTTTGTCTTTAGCTCCACGTCTGTGTAGAGTGTATGGGTATGCCTACATCATCGTGTACGTCAGCTTCTACTTCTTCTCGGTCTACATCTACTACAACTTATCGCTCTTTGTACCTTTGCCACCACTTCTGCTTCGACCCCTCCGTCTGTCTTATACTCTGCTTCTACGCCTACCTCTGCGTCTACTTTGTCTTCTGTGTCTATGTCCAATTCCCCTTCTACTTCTGCTTTTGTATCTGCATCAGCTTTGACGTCTACCACTACTTCACCTTCAGTGTCTATTTCTACGATACCTACAATTCTGCTTCCGCTTCTGTGTCTACATTAGCTTCTACGCCTAGATCTATGTCTTCTTCCCCTTCTACTTCTGCGTCTGTGTCTGCATCAGATTCTACGTCTGCGTCTTCAACTACTTTACCCTCGGCGTCTAGTTCTGCGACTGCATATACCTCCAATTCTGCTTCTGCTTCTGTGTCTACATTAGCTTCTACGCCTAGATCTATGTCTTCTTCCCTTCTACTTCTGCGTCTGCATCAGATTCTACGTCTGCGCCTACAACTACTTTACCCTCGGCGTCTAGTTCTGCGACTGCAAATACCTCCAATTCTGCTTCTGCTTCTGTGTCTGCATTAGCTTCTACGCCTAGATCTATGTCTACTTCCCCTTCTGCGTTGTGTCTGCATCAGATTCTACTTCCCCTTCTATGCCTGTGTCTGCATCAGATTCTACTTCCCCTTCTRYGYCTGTGTCTGCWTCAKATYCTACKTCCCCTTCTATGCCTGTGTCTGCATCATATTCTACTTCCCCTTCTATGCCTGTGTCTGCTTCATATCCTACTTCCCCTTCTGCGTTGTGTCTGCATCAGATTCTACTTCCCCTTCTATGCCTGTGTCTG
>VKKT01000244.1:1666-12961 GCA_008038995.1 Haliotis laevigata
CGGGCCTTCGGCGTGACGAGCCAACGCTTTAACCACTAGGCTACCCCACCGCCCCTCGAAGTTAAGAATTCTTAGGGATACGAACGTTTCGAGAATAAGGATCTTGGCCCCGATTTCTCGAAACAAACTTAAGTCTGAGTTTTGACTTAAGTTGGAATTTCTACTCAAATTTGAGAAAACGCATTTCCCAGAATGAACGGAAATCGATATTAAACTCAAACATTGAAGACAATTTGAGTTTGGTGAATAGAATACTTAAGCTGTTTGGGCTTTTTTATTAAAAAATGCAGCTGAGTTCAAAATTCAGCTGTTTCAAATTGTCAAACTCAGTTTGAAATTTGAGTAAATACTTAAGTTTGTTCTAGAGAAATCAGGGCCAGGTGTTTACTTTTTTTTGTACGTCAGTTTACACTTCCCTTTTGAAAAAAATTCTCGTTTGTTTAAGTAAATCCAAAAAATATAGATGTACACGCTCCTTTTGCCGGTATTGTATTTCTTCAAAAAGAACCAAAAACTTAGAACATGTAACCTTAGCTTCTAGACTATCAGGATGACTTCGTAATTCATGGAATATCCACTTGTAGTGAAAACATACTGGTGTATGTACAAAGTGCAAGTCAACTACTGAAACAGCGCCATCAAAACTCATTGGATGCTATGTACTATGAATTTAAATGTTTACTGTGACTATGACGTTTTTATGGTTTTGAATGAATTTATTTTTACTGCCAGGTATATTATACTCATTCGGAAGTTTCTATTGTCGAAACTCGCCCCTTGAAATTGTTATAAGTTACTTTTTAGATGTTGTGTCAGATAATTATATGTTTATTCACAATGCTCATGTCAGATTTGAATGCAGGAACTTCCACAATAAGTGTGGACTTGTAAAGAAATGATTAAGTTTTCGTAAACATTAGAAGGGCCATAGTAAAACTGAAACATGTGCCATTTTATGAGGATTGACATCAGATAATTAAGTGCAAAAGAGACTTTCTGTTTTGTGCAAGTTTAGAATATTCATACCATGAACAAATGCTTTTTAGATATTAGGATGTCTGGCGCGACGACAGGGTGTCATTTGATGTACAGGTAAAATCAACATGTGCTATATCTGATGCAATACACAAACACCTCATACCTCTTGTATACAGTGGACTGATCCACTGTGCTGTTCGAAAACGAGTCACCACTGCATTGTTATACATATCAAATCACTATTATAGTGAGTGAGTTTAGTTTTACGCCGCACTCAGCAATATTCTAGCTATATGGCGGCGGTCTGTAAATAATCGGGCCTGGACCAGACATTCAAGTGATCAATAAGATGAGCATCGATCTGCGCAATTGGGAACCGATGACATGTATCAACCAAGTCAGCGAGTCTGTCCACCCGATCCCGTTAGTCGCCTCTTACGACAAGCATGGGTTACTGAAGATCAATATTCTAACCCGGACCTTCACGGGTCCACTTTTATATGATGAGCGAAATAAATTTACACGTCATTGTACAAATTTTGACATAAAGTCCCAAGCCAAGTCATCACTAAAAGAATGCAATTACACGGTTTTGCTTATATTTTCTAAGTTATAACAGTATTTATCTCTAATGAAGTATTTCGCATAATACACAACTACTAATATTTATCTTAAGAATATCATTTTTCTGCATTGTTACCTTTTTTCGTCACAAATTCATGACCAAAATTACGACCTTATAACAGTCATTATTTAACTGATGTATTTTTACACAAAATAACAAGCCATAAATTCGTTTCAACTAACTTGCAGGAAGTTATTATACTAAGTAGGAAATACTTATAGCTATATATTGTAAAATTCAACAACAGCTCAAGATTTTTTCCCAATGCCTGCTAACCACAACGATGAACCGAAGACATTATCCAGTAATTTCAATTGTAACAAAATTGATAATTTAGGGCGTCATTTATCTAGAGAAGAATTCCAGAAGAGTATTTATCTCGGATAAACTTACAGCAGAAGTGTTAAGAGTCGAGCTTTTTAAAAAAATTTCAAATATTCCACAGAAGTGAACACTGGACATACGGGTACCGCTCCGCAAACGGGGCGCAAACAATGATATACCTAGGTCTTTTTTAGTAAGTTACATATTGACTTCTAAGAAGAGACTCGTGGGTCCTAATGTTAAAAAGTTCAGGATCTTCCAATTTCAATATAATTCCAGCAACAGAATCATATCATGCTATTTCTGTATGTACGTTCTAATTTCTGTTCAAATAAAACACTATTTAAAATGCACTAAGAAACACGAACATGAATACTCTTCTCTCAAATAAATTCCGTTCCGTTTTCAACACTTCCCGGAACTGCAAACAGGGGAGACAACCGCTACTGAACATTGAAATAGAGTAACCTCCCTTTTAATGCGAGCAGACGACCCTGAACAATAAACAATAAGTTGTTGCTTACAAGGAGAAATCTGAGGTTAGCCAACCAACGTCTGCACAAGAAAGTCAAAGGTAAAAACTCAGCTTGGAATGAATTTTGCGCGTGTGTGTAATTTGCATATCAGGGAAAATATCAGAGAAATCTTGTGCAGCTCGGGTTCGTCCAAACCTTGCGAGTGTTCGTTCTGAGCAAATAGTTTGAATAACAAATATTGTTCCATTATGTTGAATACATTTCGTGGCAGGGAACGTATGTTGTACCGATACCGTGAACGCACATCCATCACAATGATTTACCGTATTTGCTTAAGTAGGCGGCACAATTTGCAAACCCCGTTCAAAGACATGTCAATTTCTTAATGAAGATATTTTGTAAAACGTTTGATGATACAATCAGTGTGATGTAGGGCTATGTATTGGCAAATAAATTGTTTTGCAATATATTGCGATTCAGGTACCCGTATTGCGATCTGTATTACGATATATTGCGAACTTAAGTCTTTTACAGTGAGTGACTCTAATTGTACATGTCGATCCGATTGTCTACATTCCCTAACAGTAAACATATATGTTATTGTTCTGATAACAGCAATCTCCAAATTAGGTTGCATTTTTATACAATAATATATTATTACAGTATGCCGTTCTGTCATTGAATAACGGAGGAAAACGTGTTGTGAATGAAAGTATGTGTAGATGTTAATTTGAACATAAAGATAATCACAAAAACTCCATGTAAATCTATGTTCTTTACCCAATATACCGGTTCTCAGAAAAAATATTGCAATGCGTATCGTTTGAAAAGCGTATTGTAATACCGTGCAGTCCTAATTATCACAGGTTGTTGGTTAATTATTTGGAGATTATCATACGAGCACCGAGGAATTCCATTGCCCATCCGTCATTCCGAGTTGCGAGTATGTTATTATTTATAATGCACAAAGCGCTTCCCTATCCCAAACATAAATATCAGTTATGCTATCCTGCAGTCGGATCGGCGTGATATCAAGCGTTTGTGTGTCTACGGAGGATATGTGGGACTGCCTTTACACAATTCATGTTTCGTATAATATTAAATTCTCCCATTGATCAGTGTCCATTTCCCAGCTAGCTTAAATCATGTTCAGTAATTATAAGCAGATTCCAGTTACAGTTACAGTTTAACAAAAACACCTTGTGTTGTCACAAGATTTTACAAGCGCTTCATATATTGAAATACTAACCTTTCTTGAAACTACTTTTTCGCTCTGATTGTGAATGACGTGTCATAATTAAGAAAGGCTATTGTACATTATAAATCGAAGCTAGCAATTAGATTGACAGTGCAACATTCGTATTTTTTAAAAAAAGACGGTTTCTTTTATCAAACTATTATACACTACGTAAGTAGAGTGTACAATATATTGAAATATATTACTCATTCTTTTTTTTCACTTTCACGTAAATTTATAGTCGTCTTGTTATTCCTACATGAAATTGTGAAATAATTAATTCTGATTTTAAATGAAATGTTCCATCCGGTGAGAAAATTTGTTCGTATCGAGATTGACGACCGTGACTGATTGATAATTAAGTTTAATGGGTGATCGGGCAACTAGACCCATGTACACCTTGCCCAGCATAAGTTTCTAAACTTTTATAAAGTTGTAAAACTTCCACACGCGTTAATATAATCAAGAATGACATTTTGAACATCATGGCGAACGATGTTCCTTGAGCACAATAGTCCAGCCAATGAGATGTCAATATTGAGAGCTGTAAGTGATTCCACCATCGCGTTACGTTGATATACAGCATATTTTGGGCAATGCAGTAAATAATGAGCCACACAATCTAGCTGAATACACACTGTGCAATTTGCAGAAATATCTATATTAATAATATTAAGATATGCCCCAACACTACAATGCCCAAGACGAAGTCTGGTGAAAAAAACCCTCTTCTCTACGAGTGCTTCGAAATAATTTTGATTGAGACACAAAAGGCTCGATGCCAAAGAGATGGCGTCCTTTTAAGGATGAGGTCCATCTCTGTTACCATTTCTTTTGAGCATGGATCTTACTGACGGTGCATAATTCTGCAGGAGAGGGGAGGGCAATATTGTCTCATCCTGTTCTGACCCATTAAAGTCTAATGCTGCTTTTGTCAATTTATCAGCTTTCGTATTTCCAAGTAGACCAGCGCGAGCAGGTATCTATGAAAATTCTACATCTTAAAGATCTTATCCTAATTCATTTAAAAAATGTCTAGTATAATGTTGACCAAGTCCTGCCTCGCTGAAGAGGAATAGGAATTTTGTCGACCGCGGGAGACGCGCGTTGAAAATATTTTACTACCGCTTCAATATTTTACACCGAGTAACCCGACCTCGAATATACCAAACGTTATTTTCAAACCTCGATATGGATGTACTCGTTGTGATAATGGAAGTCTTAAAGTAGTATCACACACCTGGCAGCTGTGAAACAACACACGGTATTTACGTGTAACACAGCTTAACTGTTATTATAATTCTCAGTTTAAAATATGTTTTCAGTTGAACTTGTTCTTACATTTTGTTTGATTGGTTTGAACGGTATAAAAGCTGATGTCCACTATTGACCATGATATTTGTATATATCTTACTAATCATACTGTTTAATGTACTGGACTTGTACCCACGATAAGTAACGTTAAATGGCTTTATTCAGTGTGTGCAGACTTAATATTCTTTAAAACTTGTACACCCCGTTCAGTTAAACTTAGACAGGATCGTACTGATAGTAATCGTCCTGATTATTCGAGTTGTATGGCGTTTTGAGTAGTCTTTATATCGTTGCCGGCGACATAACAAAAGACTGTTTTACTATACTTGTATTGTACCATGTGCAGGGATTTACCTTGAGTCCTGTATTTGAGGGTCCCTAGGACTCGTACTCTTAATTTTCAGGGTTCCTGGACTACAAAATGGGGGTTCCAAACACTTAAATATTTTATTAATACTGTTATTGTACTGTGAGTCATGTTCATCAGATTATTAATTGTTTCAGATAACTTATTGTTTCTTGATTGGAATTTTTACAAAAGGTATTTGGACTTTTTCTGCGTCCCTGAGGATGCGCTAATAAATTTCGTTGCATCCATTGTCAATTTTTATGAGTATAGGACACAGGAATNCTCCGCAAACGGGGCGCAAACAATGATATACCTAGGTCTTTTTTAGTAAGTTACATATTGACTTCTAAGAAGAGACTCGTGGGTCCTAATGTTAAAAAGTTCAGGATCTTCCAATTTCAATATAATTCCAGCAACAGAATCATATCATGCTATTTCTGTATGTACGTTCTAATTTCTGTTCAAATAAAACACTATTTAAAATGCACTAAGAAACACGAACATGAATACTCTTCTCTCAAATAAATTCCGTTCCGTTTTCAACACTTCCCGGAACTGCAAACAGGGGAGACAACCGCTACTGAACATTGAAATAGAGTAACCTCCCTTTTAATGCGAGCAGACGACCCTGAACAATAAACAATAAGTTGTTGCTTACAAGGAGAAATCTGAGGTTAGCCAACCAACGTCTGCACAAGAAAGTCAAAGGTAAAAACTCAGCTTGGAATGAATTTTGCGCGTGTGTGTAATTTGCATATCAGGGAAAATATCAGAGAAATCTTGTGCAGCTCGGGTTCGTCCAAACCTTGCGAGTGTTCGTTCTGAGCAAATAGTTTGAATAACAAATATTGTTCCATTATGTTGAATACATTTCGTGGCAGGGAACGTATGTTGTACCGATACCGTGAACGCACATCCATCACAATGATTTACCGTATTTGCTTAAGTAGGCGGCACAATTTGCAAACCCCGTTCAAAGACATGTCAATTTCTTAATGAAGATATTTTGTAAAACGTTTGATGATACAATCAGTGTGATGTAGGGCTATGTATTGGCAAATAAATTGTTTTGCAATATATTGCGATTCAGGTACCCGTATTGCGATCTGTATTACGATATATTGCGAACTTAAGTCTTTTACAGTGAGTGACTCTAATTGTACATGTCGATCCGATTGTCTACATTCCCTAACAGTAAACATATATGTTATTGTTCTGATAACAGCAATCTCCAAATTAGGTTGCATTTTTATACAATAATATATTATTACAGTATGCCGTTCTGTCATTGAATAACGGAGGAAAACGTGTTGTGAATGAAAGTATGTGTAGATGTTAATTTGAACATAAAGATAATCACAAAAACTCCATGTAAATCTATGTTCTTTACCCAATATACCGGTTCTCAGAAAAAATATTGCAATGCGTATCGTTTGAAAAGCGTATTGTAATACCGTGCAGTCCTAATTATCACAGGTTGTTGGTTAATTATTTGGAGATTATCATACGAGCACCGAGGAATTCCATTGCCCATCCGTCATTCCGAGTTGCGAGTATGTTATTATTTATAATGCACAAAGCGCTTCCCTATCCCAAACATAAATATCAGTTATGCTATCCTGCAGTCGGATCGGCGTGATATCAAGCGTTTGTGTGTCTACGGAGGATATGTGGGACTGCCTTTACACAATTCATGTTTCGTATAATATTAAATTCTCCCATTGATCAGTGTCCATTTCCCAGCTAGCTTAAATCATGTTCAGTAATTATAAGCAGATTCCAGTTACAGTTACAGTTTAACAAAAACACCTTGTGTTGTCACAAGATTTTACAAGCGCTTCATATATTGAAATACTAACCTTTCTTGAAACTACTTTTTCGCTCTGATTGTGAATGACGTGTCATAATTAAGAAAGGCTATTGTACATTATAAATCGAAGCTAGCAATTAGATTGACAGTGCAACATTCGTATTTTTTAAAAAAAGACGGTTTCTTTTATCAAACTATTATACACTACGTAAGTAGAGTGTACAATATATTGAAATATATTACTCATTCTTTTTTTTCACTTTCACGTAAATTTATAGTCGTCTTGTTATTCCTACATGAAATTGTGAAATAATTAATTCTGATTTTAAATGAAATGTTCCATCCGGTGAGAAAATTTGTTCGTATCGAGATTGACGACCGTGACTGATTGATAATTAAGTTTAATGGGTGATCGGGCAACTAGACCCATGTACACCTTGCCCAGCATAAGTTTCTAAACTTTTATAAAGTTGTAAAACTTCCACACGCGTTAATATAATCAAGAATGACATTTTGAACATCATGGCGAACGATGTTCCTTGAGCACAATAGTCCAGCCAATGAGATGTCAATATTGAGAGCTGTAAGTGATTCCACCATCGCGTTACGTTGATATACAGCATATTTTGGGCAATGCAGTAAATAATGAGCCACACAATCTAGCTGAATACACACTGTGCAATTTGCAGAAATATCTATATTAATAATATTAAGATATGCCCCAACACTACAATGCCCAAGACGAAGTCTGGTGAAAAAAACCCTCTTCTCTACGAGTGCTTCGAAATAATTTTGATTGAGACACAAAAGGCTCGATGCCAAAGAGATGGCGTCCTTTTAAGGATGAGGTCCATCTCTGTTACCATTTCTTTTGAGCATGGATCTTACTGACGGTGCATAATTCTGCAGGAGAGGGGAGGGCAATATTGTCTCATCCTGTTCTGACCCATTAAAGTCTAATGCTGCTTTTGTCAATTTATCAGCTTTCGTATTTCCAAGTAGACCAGCGCGAGCAGGTATCTATGAAAATTCTACATCTTAAAGATCTTATCCTAATTCATTTAAAAAATGTCTAGTATAATGTTGACCAAGTCCTGCCTCGCTGAAGAGGAATAGGAATTTTGTCGACCGCGGGAGACGCGCGTTGAAAATATTTTACTACCGCTTCAATATTTTACACCGAGTAACCCGACCTCGAATATACCAAACGTTATTTTCAAACCTCGATATGGATGTACTCGTTGTGATAATGGAAGTCTTAAAGTAGTATCACACACCTGGCAGCTGTGAAACAACACACGGTATTTACGTGTAACACAGCTTAACTGTTATTATAATTCTCAGTTTAAAATATGTTTTCAGTTGAACTTGTTCTTACATTTTGTTTGATTGGTTTGAACGGTATAAAAGCTGATGTCCACTATTGACCATGATATTTGTATATATCTTACTAATCATACTGTTTAATGTACTGGACTTGTACCCACGATAAGTAACGTTAAATGGCTTTATTCAGTGTGTGCAGACTTAATATTCTTTAAAACTTGTACACCCCGTTCAGTTAAACTTAGACAGGATCGTACTGATAGTAATCGTCCTGATTATTCGAGTTGTATGGCGTTTTGAGTAGTCTTTATATCGTTGCCGGCGACATAACAAAAGACTGTTTTACTATACTTGTATTGTACCATGTGCAGGGATTTACCTTGAGTCCTGTATTTGAGGGTCCCTAGGACTCGTACTCTTAATTTTCAGGGTTCCTGGACTACAAAATGGGGGTTCCAAACACTTAAATATTTTATTAATACTGTTATTGTACTGTGAGTCATGTTCATCAGATTATTAATTGTTTCAGATAACTTATTGTTTCTTGATTGGAATTTTTACAAAAGGTATTTGGACTTTTTCTGCGTCCCTGAGGATGCGCTAATAAATTTCGTTGCATCCATTGTCAATTTTTATGAGTATAGGACACAGGAATTCGAGTCCTGTAAATCCCTGCATGTGGATATTGTAAGCCATGCCTTTATCTACCAGTGTAACCAGAAGAGTCTAGCCTGGTTAAAACAGCGTGTGAGTGAGTTTAGTTTTACGCCGCTTTTAGCAATATCACTGCGGGGGACTCGAGCCCGGGTCTTCTGCGTGACGAGCGAACGCTTTATCCACTAGGCTACTCCACCGCCCCGGTTAAAACAGAAATACCTCAAATACATTTGTCCAGGACTATTTGGGCGTTATAACCAGGGTGGCATAATAGCTGGTCAAGTCAAGTATTTTTCTCGTAAATCACAGTATGTTACATAGAAGATATATTTACATACGTACATATATGTACACACTTAGGTAGTAGTAGTAACAGTACTGCTACTACTACTACTACTACTGCTACTACTACTGCTACTGCTACTACTGCTACTACTACTGCTACTACTACTACTACTACTGCTACTACTACTACTGCTACTACTACTACTACTGTTACTACTTCTACTGCTGCTGCTACTGCTACTACTACTACTTCTACTACTACTGCTACTACTACTGCTATTGCTACTTCTACTACTACTACTGCTACTAGTACTGCTACTACTACTACTACTACCACTACTGCTGCTACTACTACTAGTACTGCTACTACTACTGCTGCTGCTACTACTACTGCTACTACTACTACTACTGCTACTACTACTACTACTGCTGCTACTACTACTACTACTGTTACTTCTACTACTACTGCTGATGCTACTGCTACTACTACTGCTGATGCTACTACTACTACTTCTACTACTACTGCTACTACTACTACACCTACTACTACTGCTACTACTACTACTATTACTACTACTATTATTATAAATAGTACTAATGACATTAGTCTGAGCCTGAATCACATTACATTCCCCTCCATCCAAACCTTTCTGCAATGCAAAATATATAAATAAAGTAAGCAATATTTACGCAGGTTCAGGCTGTGAATCTCCGAGCTCAGGGACGCTCCTTTTCATTATTATTTGTTTGTATCAAAACTATATATATTCACAGAGTAAGCGGAAGTTTATGAAGGCATTGACTTTGTGAGAACTAACATCTTCTTTCAATGTCCTGAACATTTACCCTCAATATACATATTTATACATACGGTGGGGCGGTGGGGTAGCCCAGAGGGTAAAGCTTGCGCTCGTCACGCCGAAGATCCGGGTTCGATTCCCCACATGGGCACAATGTGTGAAACCCATTTCTGGTGTTCCCCGCCGTGATATTGCTGGAAAAATATTGCTAAAAGCGGCGTAAAACTAAACTCACTCACTCACTTATATATACCTATAAGATGTTGAACTGCATGAAGCGCATTGAAAATACCCCCACGTCCCCCATACTTCACATTTGAACCCATGTACCACGACTCCTATATTCAATTACCAGCTTTGACAGTCCGAACTATTTCGATGAGTTCTCCCCCTTTGCTTGTCACACGCGTGATTGAAGAGTCACGCGCTGGGAGAGTGCTATTTGATAAGACAATTGACACGGGCGATCTTTAACACACATTTTTTATACTCTAAGTTATAAAATGCAACTCAATCCACCGAGTCACGTGGACTGCGTTTATGTGTCACACGGGTGGTTTGAGTTACCAGCTTGATAGGTTGTTAGAGCCTGATTTGATTATGTAATCATTGCATTCGTTTAAGGTAGACACATGGTATTCTTAAACGACATTTACGTGAAGGAACCCATCAAATGATACATACAAAAGTCTGGCAGAACTATGTAACACGTGACCTCAGTAGGCTATGAAATGTTATTTTGTGTCACAACTACCGAATCTGACTTTGTTGGGATGATTACGTCACTCTCGTTTTGGGATTAGTGTTTGCAATGATAGCTTATTTTAACAATGGCTTACGGTGGGCTGAATAGCTAAACTTACACTTTTGATGTGAGTGAATATGCGATCTTGCTTCTTTAAACACACCCGTCACCTGTGGCGATTCCCAATCACAATATAGGTGCCCATCAGAAAATAACTTGGTTGTATTAACAGGCGACCAATGGGATAGTAGGGCTTGGCGATTTGGTTGATTGCACGTCATTGCATCTCAATTGCTTCGATCGATGGTCGGGGCGGTGGGGTAGCCTAGTGGTTAAAGCGTTGGCTCGCCATGCCGAAGACCCGGGTTC
>VKKT01000244.1:13011-24231 GCA_008038995.1 Haliotis laevigata
CCATTTCTGGTGTCCCCCGCCGTGATGTTGCTGGAATATTGCTAAAAGCCAAACTCAGTCAGACTCAGTCAGTCAGTCGATCGATGGTCATGATGTCAACCACTGGATTTGCTCATCCAGAATAGAGAATTTACAGAGATTACACATATTGATTACTAGATTTTTGGAGTGCGGCACCACCAATATGTTGGTAATCTGAGGAGATAGGCCATGGTGAAGTCAGCAATCTCACAGGATTATTCGAATATATTTGTTTGTATAGAATAGTTTGACCAAGGACTCATAATTCATCAGTCAGTTGACAGTGATAACTTGAATGTGGAACTTAATAGCACGTAATGACCTCTTCAAATCGGTTGTTTCAATCGGAGGTAGTTATGTGCTTTGAAGTGCCTGCTTGCCGGATCAGGATCAGTCATTTTCCAACAGTCAGGTAAAAATTATATTCAACGCCTCATCGCCCATCAAGTTTAACAACTCAAGGTTCAAGACGATTCAGGTTCATGTGCTACCCCGACTCGTAATTAGGGGAAGACTAGTAACCTAGACAATTAGTAGGAATGAAAAGATGATCATATCTGCCACGTGGCCAAGGTGGGTGTGTCCCGCGAGAAAAATGGGCGAGATGTGTATTGAGTTATTACTTCCAAAGACTGACTGAGTTTGGTTTTACGCCGCATTTTAGCAATATTCCAGCAACATCACGGCGGGGGACACCAGAAATGGGCTTCACACATTTTGCCCATGTGGGGATTCGAGCCCGGGTCTTTGGCGTGACGAGCCAACGCTTTAACCATTAGGCTACCCCACCGCCCCTACTTCCAAAGAAGATGCGGTTTCGTTGAAGCATTTCAAACATTTAAACTATCTTTCTTTAATTTCGTTGCAATGATTGTTGCGAAAAGGGAGAGTCCAAAAGATATTAGAAAGGATAAGTTGGTTTGTTCTTATGTGCTTGTTAAGTAAACATACAAATAAGTAGGGTGGCATTGACATCACACGAGGACATGATTACACTGTAGCCAGGAACCAAGGTATGGTGTATCACGACTGGGTCACATGCAGACACTGCCTAAAAAAGAATCTGGGACAGTGTCAGTGCTGTCCAGGTAGTCTTTCTGGTAACAAATATGCATTAACAGCCAGCATGTTAACATGGCAAATGTATATGTGAAAATATAGTAAACCAAAGTATGACTGAACGGTGTGGTTTAATTTGACCGTTTTGAATCTCATTTTAAATGTAAGAGAAATCTCAACTGGTAGGCTGAGGTTTCTGTAACATCATTTATACCACAGCCACCTTCAGATAAAAGATTTCAGGCATTTTAACGGGAAATATACTGTAAGTCACTGAATTAATGCATCCCCAAATTAATGCAAATATTGAACCCAGGCCCAGATACAGCGTGACATTAAGACAAGTGGCCCAGACTTTAAACTACAAAAACAAATCCGGAAAAATACCATTAAGTCGTTAGCAATAGTATGGGGTGAAAGTTCGAGAGAATATCATATTATATCTTCACATATTTACATTCTCCAGATAAAGGCCGTATCGGCGTATGTACGGATAAAAAATACACATGATAAGGAAGGAAATACTTTAGAAAACGTAGCAGATACGCACCACAGCAATGGTGTACGGTCTTAGAATCATAAAAGTATTGTTTTATTGTTTATTGACATGTTTAGACAAGAGTAGCAATTTTGTGGTGCATATATGAAACGAAACACAATATTACTGATACTTCATTAAGTTCCATTCAGTACTCTAAATGTACTCTTAAGTTTTTCCAGTACTCCTATATTGAAAAAATAAGGAGTACGTACTCCTGATGTTGAAAAATTATCTGGAGCCCTGTCATTTAGCTCCTACTGCTTGACAAGTGATTTAGCTTTCATAGAATCAGAAGCGGGAAATTCCAGATGACGCACTAATAATGAGATAGGGCTGGTGACATACTCACTGCAACATAACCAAGTTGAAGAGGAACAAGTTATATAGATTAGCAGCTTCTTTATTGCAATGGATGCGACATGTCGGTGTAGATCCATGTAACTTGTTCCTCTTCATCATCCATACTTCTGACATGCCACTTAAAGAGTCCGTAGACATGTTACAGTTATTAAATGCTAGATGACGAACACTATTTGCTTACACCATCAATAGTTAAGGCGTGGGTATATATGAAACATTAACGCCAGAGAATAACCAGTCTCGATTATCCGACGACCCAGATTCCATTAGCCGTGATATTTATACGAATGGATACCTGAAAATTGTGACGACACAAGAGTCTCGCGAAAAGAATGTTAGATTATTCGGCCCTACCGGAAGCAACCCCTGTTACTGCAATACCCTATCAAAACTGAATCAAAATGATCAAAGATATATCTTCAAGGGAGAAATTTAACCCTCTTCTGTGAAACCCCACTCCACGTGACCGATAAATCTCAGTGAGGTCATCGAGAGCGCGAGGCACACATAAACATGTCGATTCAGACGGTGAGATCATGACCTCCCCGAATTTAACTTTCCGTCCGTGTTCACGGATTATCTCTGCAGTATAAATTGCGAAATCATTAATCCGATGAGATAATTTAGCAGACTGTAAGTAGACAAAACAGTCTGGATTCCACGTCCACAATGTCGGTTTGACACCCGACACTTGATCACCATATCCTCCGAGGTAGACAGGTAGACGAGACGAGACCACGTGATCTTTGTGGACTTGTTCTTCTTTGTAAATGTCATCTTAAATCCTCGTAATAGATGTGTCTCCTAGTTTTAACATTGTATTACAGACAGGAAATTTGACCTTCGTAAAATGTTGATATAAATAGAATAAGGAAGCATGAAAATGTTTCTCGCGCACTCTTTCTCAAAAGTAAAAATGGAGAGAGCTAGGGATGCAACGATTCACCCAGACCTCCATTCGATTCGATTTTCGATATTGGACCCTCGATTCGATCATTTTCGATTCGATTCTTCATACAATTAAAAACATCAGATTTCATTTAACTCTCAGAATTCAAGTGAGTCGGCTTTTTTTACGTGAAATCCATCGTCAACTTGGCGATGTCTATTAACAACAATTCTCAACAATAATTAGCGCGGCATCAACCAATCACGTTTCGCCTTATTTCAGCGCTCGAAACTGCTCGAGTTGGAGTCAAAATTGCGTTCTGGCTGTGTGAAAATAATTTTAACAGGTATTCAAATATCGAATCGAAAGAGTATTAATGGTTATCGAAAATCGAAACTAAGGTGTCCAGATTGGTTTTTCGATGAATCGAGCCGAATTGTTGTAACCCTAGAGAGAGCTAGTACTGATTTGTTTTACTGGAAACAAAAGTAAGGAAGGATGAACACTTTTCTACTTTCGTACTGCGGGCACAGTAAACACATCACCTTAACAAAACAATGTTATGGTCTGAAAAAACATGCTTGCAGTCGATAAAAAACCCCAGGACTACCAAGATGAACACACGTTGACCATTTTGTTAACCGAAGTTATGGTCGGCCAATCTAAGCTCGTGTTAACCGATTTACAGCTTACGTCAGTTGACCTTAATTGCCTATGCCTCGTGAACCCTTGGGTGTGCCTGTGAGACTCTCGTTCTCAGTCTCCAATCTACGTCATCGTACCATCGGTTTCTTCGTCATGCGCAAACACATTTTAATGATACTAAGTAGTAACAAGGTGTTGACAGTATGTTTTATGTTGGAAAATTAGCTCTCGATTTGTTTACATAATTACTTCTGAATAAATGAACTTTGATGGTGATTTTGCATCTCCTGTTTTATGTTGAATGGCGTATATTTAATATTCTAGTCGTTTTACAAGCATTAATTGACAAAGGTAGCTCTGTTAGGAAAGGTCTGTCTTACTGTCAGTGTATCATTTCCCTTTACTTCAGCCCTTCTGTACAAAATCCCAGAATGACGCAAGTCTAGGCTTTAAACAGAATCTTCAATCTCCTTCCCATTGCACTGGGGCTCTTTGTCATTTTAAAATGCGTTATTTGGTTCTGTCAAAATTATATCAGAGACTAAGCGTTAGTCTATGTCAGGAAATATATTACTTGCTAATCTATGGTAGTTGTGTGTTACAGCAATACACACGACTGTTGTGTTTTCTATCTCGGCTAACCGCCGTATTTTGTCTTACAAAGTTCTGCGTTGTATTTGGGTTACTGCCCCATTGTTTGGTGACCACTGGTTAACTCTGGTTGAATCTAGTCAGTACTGGTTGCCAAAGATCTGGTAACATCTCTAAAGGCAGATGACTCAAATTATAATAATCGAACACACATACTGTCAAGGGACCTTATGTTTAAAGAATAAATAAACTTTGTTTTTGTACTCTTTTAACCATTACATTGGGGAAAAAACATAATAGCCTTAAGCGTTCATTCGTCACGCTAAAGGCCAAGGTTCTATTCCCCACATGGGTAAAATGTCTTGGAGCCCATTTCTGGTGAGCCCAGCCGTGATATTGCTGGAATAATAATATTGCTAAAAGCGACGTAAAACCCGAATCATTCACACACTCGGCTTATCTAGGTATAATTCTTAATTGCAAAGTCATCATCCTATCTCCTTCAACGATGACATCGTGCGCTCGTTACAAGCTGTGGCACAAGAGATCAATGCCTGTATTCACGACTCATTGCCACAACCGTGCATATCATTGGTTTAATGGCGACTAGAATAATTTACTGATGTGGTCGAGTTATACTTGTCTGGCTTTTATTGTGATAGATTACAACATTATGGTTTAAACGTCAACGCTGGAGAATTTCATTCTCAAATATCTACCACAAATATCCCACAGGGCTAAAAAGTTAAAATGATGAAAATCAGATGGATGAAAAACTCAGTGGAGACACTATCAAAAGCACCCATCATTTACAAATAAAAAAATAGAGCCATTGAGTATAGACATACATGTATGATATCTGTGAAGACATAGCATTGGGATATCACCTTGTCGAGACTCAACGTGTCATATTATTATTATTTTATTTTATTAATGTTTGCTCATCTTCTAATATTTTAGGTGTGACGTGGCCAGGTAACTACAGTACCTCAACTGAAAAGCTCAGTTGTAAGCAAATTATATTTGTCTTGAAATATACACGCTTTAAGTACCAAAGGAACAGAGAAATGGAGTTGTATAGTCATCAATGTTGGGTTAATACGAAAACTCTCCGTTAGATTTTTCAAGTAGGTTGTTTGCGATGTTCCATTTATATGCACTTTTCTGTCCTCTCCTAATAAACAGCAGATTCATTCCCCCACCGTAATTTCATGTCCACGACACCACTTTCTTATCCTTAAAATTACACCAATTCATCCTATGGGATCTTTGATGTAACGCTAGTGAATGAGTATGTTTTTACGACGCATGCAGCAATATTTTAGCACTATCAAGGCGGGGGCACACAATCACACATTGTACTCACATGGGGAATCGAACCTGGATCTTCGATGTGACGAGTGAAACCTTTAACCACAAGGCGAACCCACATACCCTTGAATAGTATGGCTTCTATTTTTAACGTCAGACCATAAGAAAAGTTATGGCGGTTCCACTCCAGGGTAGTATTTAGTCTTACAGAAAGGGAATATGATACCTTTGATAATCGAGGATGTACTACAGACATTGTACGAAGTATTATTTGGCATTTAAGTTAATATGATTTAAGCATATAGCCCATCTGAACGTAAATTCGGCTGCATAATTTGCATTAGTAATGTTTCGTATTTAGGCTGAAATATGTTCATGCACAACGTTTTATTATTTTCATAATTGCTAACCATTTAAGAAGCATTGTATTATCAAATTTAATAATGAAATAATTTCAAAATATGTATTTGTCGCTGCAAATCAACACAGCAGTGTATTAAGAATCAACTGCACATCATGTCTATCATTTTATTAATCAACTCCTTGACACTTCCTCAAATAATCAGAGTAAAATGCACCCAAATGTCCCCCATATTTCACAACTATTAGGATTTTGTATACAAATGTATATGTTTCCTTCTGAGCTTCTGTCCTAACCTTCACTGACGCACATGTAGCACATGCGGCACCCACTTTTTACCACACAAAACTGAGCGCCGTCTTGTAGTAACTACTTACCTTACGGATGTTAATACTGGGATGTAATTCCTCTTTACTAAGTGTGCCATTTGTGTTGTTCGTGACTCGTTTTCTTCTCAGCATGGTTACTTAAATAATACAATCATAATTTTTACGCTGTTGTCAGCAGGGATTTGCGAAATCATACATAGGCCTTACAGATGCTGACATTTTAGATTTTTGTAATGTTCGATACTAAACTCAGTTTCCGCATGAGTAGTCAGTGAACACAGCTTGATGTCATGTTTAGCAATATTCAAGCAATATATTCTCGGGAGATATAAAAATTGGGTTCATAGTACGCATGTGAGGAAGCGAACCCCACGCCTTCTCTTTAACGATAACCACGTTCTCCGCTATCCGTCCGCCCACTAAGCCATCGTCCTACTGTCCGGTCGTTTCGCTGCCCCACAATTACCACTGTCACATACCCCAACCGCCCGAGTGTCCGACCGTACTACCGTCCCAACGCATCACCCCCAAATACCCTATGTGATATACGTATGGAAGTTTGATTCCGTCAACCTGCACCATGTACATATTACCGACAAATATTTAGGAGTTAAACAGACAAGCGCGCCAGGAACATGGCATTCCAGACGAACGCACTTAATTCAGCAAAGAGTGAGTCAGTGAGTGGGTGGCTGGGTGGTCGTGGTTGAGTGAGTGAGTGAGTATAGTATCACGCCGCTGTCAGCGATTATTACAGCCAGATCAGCGGTGGGCACAGTAATTAGCTTCACGCATTGTACCCATGTGTGGAATCGAACCCGGGACTTCGGCTTGATGAGTGAACATTTTATCCACGAGGCTACTCCATCGCCCATAATTCAGTAAAGAATATTTAATTTGCAGATATGAAATGTATTGATCAATAATGTCCCCAGATTAACTATATGTTCTACATGTTTAGAATTCCGTATGCCAGTGGGGCGGTGGGGGTAACCTGGTGGTTAAAGCGTTCGCTCGTCACGCTGAAGATCCGGATTCGAGTACTCACATGATGGGTACAATGTGTGAAGCATATTTCTGGTGTCCCCCGCCGAATGAGTGAGTGAGTATGGTTTTACGCCGCTTTTAGCAATATTCCAGCAATGGGCTTCACACATTGCAGCCATGTGGGGAATCGAACCTGTGTCTTCAGCGTGTCGAGCGGACGCTTAAACCATTAGGTTACCCCACCGCCCCTCCCCCGCCGAGATATTGCTGGAATATTAATAAAAGCGGCGTAAAACTAAAACTCACTCGTATGGCACTACGCACCAATAGGTATGTGGGACCCTCTCCATCCTCAACTATAGATCCACGTACAGTACAAGCAAACCCTTGATTTACTACTGCAACATAATATGTCATATAATACATGAGCAGGAAGACCAAGATTGGTTTCTGTCTGGTGAAAGGTGGTGACCGTTTGACCTTTACTGAGGTTAACCCTCCTAACCTACGATTCACAGATCAGATTCAGTGGTTAACCCTCCTAATCTAACGACTTTCAGATCCGATTCAGTCAGAGAATGATATGTTTTTGATACCGAATATTCTACTGTGTGTGGGAGATGATTAATTTATAGCTGAAGAACCATGGTCTTCGTCGGGCCATGGTACACGAAGAGTCTGGGGACGATACAGGTCTGATTAGAAAACTGTCGCATGACCAAGTTTAGGGGGTGTCTGTTTCAGATATATGGCCGCCGGCGTCAGTTAGACACGTGGCTATTTGAGAGCCTGTTTCGTATATTTAATGATCTCTTTTAAGTAGGGCTTCTTTTCTTGGACTCGAGTTTTCGAGGGGTCAGACTCGACTCCCACCCGAATACTTCATGGCTTTCAAGCAAACCATAGCAACTGGTATGACATTACACAACACGATGATTGTTTGATCAAGAATAAAGTTGGTAATTTAGGAATACACATACATGTTGTCAAACCATTGTGGTTTATGCGTGAAATTTGTTCCGATCATGCAAGGTTAGAGTTACTTCATTCCGACTTGAGATCGTCATGTGTAGCTTAATGCTTTTTCATCGAACTGGTTGTACTCCCTGTATCACTCAGTGATATACTGCACAGGCGGCATTTGTTTGGGTCGTTTTTTCTTTTCACTATCCAGATCAAATTACTCCCATACATTTAATTATTTTATCTTTCGTTATGTCAGTCAATTGTCAGCAAGATAGTCACCTAATCATTTTAAGAAGTGAAGTCTCACACGATGTATACTATCAGACGTTAAAGACCTCTCATGCTCTGCACATGGCAGACCGACAATCTGACAACGTAACCCAATTAGAGTTATCTCCCTAAATCGAGTCCGCGCGTCCTCGAAAATGGACTCGAGTACAGCTAAACCCAACTCGTGCTCGAGTATTCGAGTACCCGTGGAAACTCTGCTATTAAGTGCGAGCGTCCTTGCATCGCAGTAGATGACAAGAGGACACATAGAAATCATATGCTTAAATACCTTGTTACACAAAGTCTCGAATGAACATGAAAACCGTTGTAAAGGGGGAACGTGTGATAGCCCTTAATAGAGAGTATGATACACAAAATGTAACTGGGTGTTTAAAAGAACTGTTTCATATGAAGTGTACGCACAGTTCGACGCTCATACGACTTTCATATAACTGTTTTCTTCAAATGAGGTTACCACTGATCACTTACTTCCATATTCATGGACAACCCCTTTGTACAAAAACCCCGTATTATCGATTGATTGATTGATTGATTGCTGTTGTTTAAGGCCGCACTCAGCAATATTCCAGCTACATTGCGGCGGTCTGTAAATAATCGAGTCTTGACCAGACAGTCCAACAGCATGAGCATCAGTCAATTGGGATACGATGACATGTGTCAACCAAGTCAGCGATCCTGACCACCCGATCTCATTAGTCGCCTCTTACGACAAGCATGGGTTGCTGAAGACCAAATCTAACCCGGATCTTCACGGATCTCCGTATTATAATTCTCAGTGAAAAGTAATGGTAAAACTGCACTAATTTACAACTGTCTTGATGAATAACTGCCTCTATTCTTTCGCACTTCGAACAACTTCGGGATGCTGGGATAGCCTAATGGTTAAATGGTCTGCTCGTCACGCCGAAGACCCGGGTTCGATTCCCCACATGGGTACAATGTGTGAAGCCCTTTTCTGGTGCCCCTTCCGAGACATTGTTGGAATATTGCTAAACAACGTTAATATAAGCCATGTAAAAGATCCAAAACTTATCAAAACCTCGAGAAACCTTACAGAGTCCGACCACATCATATACATGAGTTCCCCCACCATCTGTCCTTTTACTCCAAGTGAAGTGTAGGAGTGAGTGAGTTTGTTTTACGCCGTAAAACACACACTTCACACACTGTACCCATTTGAGGAATCGAACCAGGGTATTCGGCGTGAGATTCGAACGCTTGAACTACTAGGCTACCCCACTGCTCCGACGTTTCGTCTGATAACCGAGGCTCGTTATTCATTGGTATTAGTAAACTTGAATATGGGACTCCCCGTTCTGCCAGGTTGTATTTTAAACATACTTTATTTGTTAACATGTTATGACTTGCATATAAAAATCTCACGAAGAATGTGAATGCTGTACAAACAGAGTAACAAAAAATATAGTAAAACTAATTAAAAAAAATTATCGGCTCACTTTGCATGTGTGCACAGTCCGTTGGTCCAATTAGAAAAAAGATTGAATTTATATCCATGTCACTATGTCACTTGTAAATCCAGCTTAGTGACGACAATACTCATTTGTTATTTCCGAAAACCTATCGCGTACATTGCTGCAATAGTGCACACCTCACTGACTCGGCCTATGTTAAGTGATTCTGTAACCTTATTGAGATATTGCTTACAGTAAACTACGGTTATACCGAACTCAAAGGGACCACTAATGTTAGTTAAAACCATAGTTCGTGATACACATTTCAGCTAAAATACAGAGCAAGTCCTTAGTGTCTGGAACAGAAAGGAAGTTCGTTATAACCGTCAGTCCGTTATCACGGTGTTTACTGTATATTATAATGATAATTTTATCGAAAACTCAAATACTAATTTCTATATTGGGAAGAAGGCAAGAGACAAGCATTAATGAACACCATTTCTATCCCGGAATCAACTCAATGACATTTCATTTCATTCAAAAGCTACCCTGATGAAAGCAAAGAGTCAGATTATCATACCCTTAATATGTATTGTCGTCTAAATAACCGTTTGAGATCAAAGAATTACAATAAATCACGGTTAAATCTGGCTTTGATATACAATAAAAACTATATTAGGTCTAGTACGGATATACCAACGTCGGTATTTCGAAATCCCAAATACTGAACGCAAATGTAGCCATGGAGGTGCCTTTCCCTTCACGCTTGGCAAAGCAGCAAGTTAATATATTCTCAAATGATCATGATACGGAGAACTAACATGATATAGTCAGATTTGTATCACCATGGTCACGAGTGTAAAAAAACTGACAATATTTTAGTGTTTTAGAATGTGACTAAGGAGATCTACGCATGCGTAGCCATGTTTTTTTATAGGGGTGGGAGATTATATAAGCATTATAATATATATATCCCGGGTCGTCACGTGAACTTACAGCCATCCACAGCACGCTGAGGTGAGTGATTGTCATCGTCATCTTTTGGTTATCATGTGATATCATCTTTTTGCATATATACGACTTGGCAAGACTTCCACAGCGGTCTGTCATTTGCATGGAAAATATATTATGAAAAACTTACTTGACGTTATGGTGACAACATTTAATGATAGCGTGCCATCTTGTAGTCATCCTGAGATGTTTTATGATTTTCCTCAATAAGACCCTTGGAGATCCGTATCCCTGTGTTCGAAACAGCTGTAATAAAAGACGACCTAGGGTAAGAGTCCTTTTTGGCTCGCTGGCAGTTTCAAATTTTAAGTTACGTGCTAGCGGGAATTACGACTGACACGTGCTAGCAGGAATTACGACAGACACTTGCTAGAAGGAATTACGACTGACACGTGCTAGCAGGAAAACATTGGTGTGAGGATTTTGAGATAATGATTGACAAGTAG
>VKKT01000244.1:166022-177395 GCA_008038995.1 Haliotis laevigata
TTTTTAGATTCCTTTCAAACTTTAAAACTCAGCTTCATTGTTGACCTGCATTAGAATCATTTTGAGACCTGTGCACCAAAACATGCCTGAAAGACCACAAAAGTACCCACCCAGTCAAGCGTTTAAATAAGGATGACCTAAAATGGACCCATGTGGGGAAACAAACCTGGGTCTTAAGCGTGACAAGCGAACACTTTAACCATTAGGCTACCCCACTGCCCTCCAGCTACCATGTTTTCTCATCATACTGAAGACCTACGCATGGTTCACTGAGTACAACGTGTAAAAGCCATTACTGCCGTTCCTTGGCGTGATGTCACTGGAGTATTGCGGTAAAGAGTAAAGCAGTTTACACCATACCCACTTAATCAGTCAGTCTGTCTATCACCCACTCATTCACAGAAAAGACATATCTGTAAGCCCAGACATCATTTCCTGACCTTATTTCTGACTATCAGGAGGTCATTAAGACCTATATATTTGTCAGATTCATCAGTCACAGACTCAGATTGCTTTTATTTATTGAAATAGCAGTAGAATCATATATCACATTTGATGAACTGGATGATATTGGAATCACATTAATGTCGCTATTCATGACAACATTGCAAGATATTGCTATTTTGAAGTGAGCTGCTTCTAAAATAATTTGAGACAAATGATATCGGCTTGACTTGACATTTTCGGTATAATTTACAGAAACAATAAACAACATATCTGCTTGTATTAACAAATGTCTGACATTTGAATGCTCATTAAAACTCTTTTTAAGTTTCTGAAGTTTTCAATAAAAGCCAAGATGTGGAGTGATGTAACTATCCATTTTCTTTTTTTGAGTTGAGCAGCACAAAACCGAAATCATGATGGTTGAAGCAAAAGGATTAAAATTAAATTGTGGAAATAGAACTTTTGAGAAATTACTTCATAATATGTTAGGGGGTAGCCTAGTGGTTATAGTGTTCGCTTGTCACATCGAAGGCCCAGGTTCGATTCCTGCATGAGTACAATGTGTGAAGCCCATTTCTGGTGTCCCCCGCCGTGATATTGCTGGAATATTGCTAAAACATGCATAAAAATAAAACTCACTCACTCATAGAATGGTTAACAGAATGATCAGATATGTGAGCATTGATAGAAATGATAGGTGTGTATCCAGAGAGTTACTTTTTCATTACAATTTGATTTGCATTTTTGTTTATTGTTCAAACATGGTAGATACAGTGAATGCAGTTCTGTGGATTCTGTGTCAGAATTCATACCTAGCAACCTTATATAACTCTGGTCATAATGGGTGACTAATTGGGTCAGGTGATTGGTCTCATTGACTTGGTTGCTCACAATATTAACCACTGGTCCAGAATGAAGTTTTCTGGGGAGTATGGGTCAAACCTGACTTTCCAGTTATTTCCACTGACCTTGTAAAAGTGCCACTGAGTAGGGGGCGGTGGGGTAGCCTAGTGGTTAAAGCGTTCGCTCGAACCCGGGTTCAAATCCCCACATGGGTACAACTTGTGAAGCTGATTTCTGGTGTCCCCCGCCGTGATATTGCTGGAATATTGCTAATAAACGGCGGTAAACCATTCTCAGCCAGTCAGCCACTGAATAGCATTGGTTGGATATTAGGCGCTAAACAAATGCGTTACTATTATTGTTTTTATTGTTATTGGTCAAAAGACAAGACTAAATCAGTTGCATCAGACTTTATCTGGTGTCACGATATGGATGAAACATTGCGATGTGACTTAAAATCTTAACTCACTCACTCACGTATCTGGTAATTAGTCTCAGTGACTTGGCTGCTTTCACGTCTTCGTACCCCGATGGCCCGGATCATTGCTAACTATATCAATTATTAGATTGTTTGGTCCAGACATAATTAGTTATGGAGAATTCAGTTATGTAGGGACTGTGGTTTAGGAATGCTTCTTAATTAGCGACCCATGAAGGTCTAGGTTAGAATGGACCTTCAGTAACCCGTACTTGTCGTAAGAGGCGATTAACGGGAACAGGTGGTCAGGTTGACACTGGCTTGGTTGACACATCATCGGTTCCCAATTGCACGCAGGTCAAGAAGACGTGACTGAATCAAGTGGATCTGGATCAACCAATCAGTTTCGGCTTTCATGTCTTTGTATCATTGCTTACAATATGTATCATAGAATTGTCTGGTCCAGATTCATTCAAATACATTCCGCCATCTTGCAGCTGATTTATTTCTGGCCCGAGATCAAGAGAAAAAGTACTTGTGTAAAAAATGATGAGGGCAACACAAGAAACAGAAGATACTCTATATGTGCCCTGTCCAAATTTCATCCTTCTGATTGCTTTGGCTGTATGTGAATATGTCAACACCAGTTTCATGAAGTTAGATAAAAAGAGATCCTCTCCTTTAAAATTCCTTGGATTCTCTGCCTTTTCAAGTCACTGAACAAATGTAATTACTCTTTGGCACAAATATAACTTTGTTGGATATCAGCTATGGCTTTGTAGGGCATTGTCTATGGCTTCTGAACTTTATTTGGGTTTCTTCCCTGAACATTTCTCAGAATTTCAGTAAAGGTTTCAGATCCTTCTCTTACAAACTACTGAAGTGATATATATGCTTTGAGGTTTCTGAATGGTGCCAAGCCTTGCTTCTACTGGTAGTCATACCTTAGTGCTCAAAGTTAATCTGAATTTGACCACTGCCTCACTGTCTATAAAACTATGCATCACAAGAATATCATAT
This sequence comes from Haliotis laevigata, assembly GCA_008038995.1. Taxonomy (NCBI): domain Eukaryota; kingdom Metazoa; phylum Mollusca; class Gastropoda; order Lepetellida; family Haliotidae; genus Haliotis; species Haliotis laevigata. The sequence continues at coordinate 168,751 of VKKT01000244.1, forward strand.
CTGGTAAATCGCCTTTACAGCCATTTGAATTATTTTCAATGGTCAAGGTCATCCTGTAGGTCATGGCCAAAGATGTTTGTTTAAATGATAACTCAATTAGGATGACTAATTTTTAACGCTTGGAAATTATTCGTTCAAGACTTCTTCAAGACTAGACAAACATTGCGGTAATGGTATGAAGATTTAGATTCTGTGGGGAGGATGTACTACATTCACAATTATCTCTTTGCAGTATTTGGCTGAGATAGTGAAGATGTCAGAGATTGAGCCACATGTACGACTAACTCAAGTTGGAGGTAAGCCCTACAGACAGTTTAAACATTTTTACATGCTTGTAAACTTTGAACCTAATTCCCAGAGAAATGACAGCGTTCTGAAACAAAGTCTGTTATTAAGGTTAAACATGTACATCAGCTTACCTTAGCTTACATCCTTCCAACGTTGATCTGACAGTTCTGATGTAACTAAAATATTGTTCAAAGTGACATTTCAAGCAACATTTAGTCACTTGCTGACTGCTGATTTAAAACCTACTTCACGCCAGTTGCTGATGTTCATAAGAGACACAAACAAATTGTGTTTGAACTCACTGTTCCATGGTAATTAAAATTTTGAAATAGTTTTGAAAATCTGGGTTAGAATTGGTCTTCAGAAACCAATGCTTGTCGTAAGAGGCGACTAACGGGATCGGGTGGTCAGGTTCGCTGACTTGGTTCACACATGTCATCGCTTCCCAATTGCGTAGTTCGATGTTCATGATGTCAGTCACAGGATTGTCTGGTCCAGACTTGATTACTAGTATTTATAGACCGCCACCATATAGATGAAATATTGCTGAGTGCGGTGATAAACTAAACAACAATCAATCAATTAATCAATCAATTTATTTAATTAATTTATTTTTAGGTGGTGTTGCCAGACCAATCACTCTGAATTACCTCCCTTGCCAGCTGCAACCTCTGAGGTTCTGAGTGAGGTTACTCCATCAGATGCATCACTGTCCTCATGATGCATCATCTGGATCAGGTGCATCTCTCCATACACCCAAGTCAAGATCAGTTTCCAATTCTGGCTTTGATGCATTTAAGCGGAGTGAACTCTTGTGCAAAGCATTCCTTGTATGGCAACATCGTCTGACTCAGGAACTTGTTTAGTGCAATATGGACTGGGTATAGAGTGGATCCCTTCTCTCATACAGGGCAGGAGTTAGCCCTGTTGGTTGCTTGTCACATAGTCTTGGTTTGAATCCCAGAATGGGTTCAAATAGGACAAAAATCCTTTGTATCCTGAAGAAAACATACTGTGATAAATATTGTATTGCGATTTCAGTGTTTATGCTTAAGTGAACAACACAAATTGGTCATGATAAGCATTCCTTGAAGATGTGCAAGCTGCAAAGATGCAGCTATCTGAGCAGACTCATGAGAGTCAAACCTGTGTTCATCATCCAAGAGACAGAATATTCTGTAAGGACTGTGTATGAAATTACAGATGAAGTAAGGCATAACTGACCCTGACAGCTAAGGTGCTGGAACTTACTGCCCGAAGGCCAGATCAAATACGGAATGCTTCAATCATTTCTATCAAAAGGCCACAAATGACACCAGTCTAAATAAACTGACCAGGAGACAATTTGGATCAAACTCATGGTGGTGCTTTGCAGGACATTACAGCAGAACACATGTAGAACATAGGTAATTTAGTATTGAGGGTTTACTGGTCACGACATCTTGACTCTTGGAAGGGACTGGGAAGGGGACTTGTCTTAGGATTGTATCATATTGGACTCCCTTCTTCCTCATTTTTGTTACACATTTTCATTATTCATGAACACAAAAAGCTGCAGATGTCGTCATCTTATCAGGACATGGTCATTCATCAATGTGCTTGGCAATCAAATACTGTGTTATCACTTGAATTAATTGATAATTGTATACACCATTCAAGTGATCCACAAGTTTGTTTTATTTGGCTGTTTTTATCACTATTTCAGCGAAATGTAACATCACTGGCTATGGAGCTTCACACTTTGTACCCATGTATGAAATTGAACTCAGACTTTTGGCAAAGCAAGTAAATGCTTTATCCACTAGACTACCCAAATGCCTTGAAAGTATTGTCTGCTATGTCTTGCAATAACAAGGCAATTAGGAATGTACAGAAACAGATGAATATACATACTCAAGAACAATTGTTATTGATTTATTATAGATTATGCCATTAGTGATGATGTAATCAATGATTATATGTCTTCAGTTGACTCTACTCAGGTCACCATAGCATGATATCAGTATAAAGACCCTTAAATTGTCAATGAAATGTAGGGATCTATGTTTAGTGGCAAAAGGATGGTTTATGTTGTTTACGTTGATACCTCACTATGCTATACATAGTTGTCATACAAATAATAAGATGAAAATGGTTGGATGGATTGATGGGTGGAAGGATGGATGGGTGGGTGGGTGGAAGGATGGATGGTGTTTGGGTGGAAGGGTGGATGGTGTTTGGATGGATGGATGGATGGATAGGTTGGTGGGTGGGTGGATGGATGGGTGGAAGGATGGATGGTGTTTGGATGGATGTATGGGTGGGTGGGAGGGTGGATGGGTGGATTATGAGTGGATGGAAGGATGGGTGGGTGGGTGGATGGACAGATGGATGGACTGATGAACAGATGGATGCTTGGATGGATGGATGGATAGGTTGGAGGGTGGATGGGTTGAAGGATGGATTATGAGTGGATGGAAGGATGGATGTATGGGTGGGTGGNNNNATGGGTGGGTGGGTGGATGGACTGATGAACAGATGGATGCTTGGATGGATGGATGTTGTGCATACACCTTGTATGTATTTATTTTGTGTGTATTTTGTATGAACATCCTGTATGTAAGTACATGTAGTTTATATTCACATCACAGCAGCCTTCATTTAGCAATCCATGGAATTTGAATTTAACATGAGCAAAATCCCAAGAATATGGCGCCTTCATTAAAAATGAGAAATCATGAACTGCATGTATATTAGTGTATTTAAACACACTTCACAGGATAGGAAAAACCATTTTCCTGCTAATGGACTATGACAAGGATTACATCCACATGTTAAAACATACCCATTTTCTTGTATCTGTCAGTGGAGCTTCCCCATTTCTGCATAGATACAGAAAATATTATCAGTTTGGACATTAAAGAAATATTTAATATTCATTTTTGGGGTCAACATTTACAATTCTTGTTGTTTTATGGTAAATGACTAATCTCTGGGGATCAGATTTATTTGTTATGGAAATTTTGTTTACTTTGTTAAAGAAAATAGTTTGAAGCAATGCTTCTGATTTTGGACTGTCATTTTTAATGTTTTCCTCTTGATGCCATTCTTAACTCCCCAGGGAGTATCCAACAAAAGGTTACAACCAATGACTAATGCATCAACTAATGAATGTTCATATGTGTTGTATCAAAAGACACAAGGTAGAATTCCATTGTCGCCCAAACCGTTCAAACTTTATCCCTCTGTAGCCATTAGTAAACTGTTTCCTCTGTCTTGTTTAAGTTGGTTTGGAATAATTAATAACAAGATAAACCACTGTACTTAAAGATGTTATACTCAAACAGTCTTTATGATTGGGGTTTTGTTGTATACACAACATGTTAAAGTAGAGCTTCAGTAATGATGATGCATGCAAGGGAGACAACTGAGGAAGATGTTTTAATGGGTCAGTACAAAGGGGAACATCAATTCCTGAAATATTAATTATTAAACCCAAGTTCCACATTAAATTCTTAAAATACTGTGTTAAATTTTGAATTGCTTTCAAAATAAACATGATCACTTTTTTTCAATGTATCACAGTCAGAAATGACAAGTCATCTATTTCAGTATGATAAAATACCATATCCGTATATATATATGTTTAGGGCTACAGTTACTTATCCTATCAAACACTGTTGAACAATTTTGGAAATTTTAAAATGTGCTATAGGTTGCCGACAACTGAAGGTAGGTCACCATACCAGGAACCATGGGGACTAACAGTGCCTTTGCTACCTGCATGGACCCTTCCTGGATTTACACCATCCCTTCAGCAGCTGGCGAGTGCAGGAAAATTTAGCCAAAATTAAAATCACAAAAATACTATGTTTTAAAAATGTTGGTAAGTTTAAGTGTACTTTGAAAGTTTTGGGACTTACGTACCCTCTCAGGAGGACAATAATTTTACAATACTTAACCCCCTTTGAGGGTACAGCCACTAACAATCTCAGTTGATAATCTAAACTACCATTTATTAAATACCACTTATCTATCTTCAGAACATATTATTCAAAATTTATCTAGTAATTCTATTTTGTTTAAAAAACAATTATTAAATGAAAATTAACATTATTAAAAAGATCCTTAAGTGTTTTGACATTGAAATATTTATCCCTTGTGATGTGATCCCCCAGATAGGTTGCTACTTTTGTGGTCTTTCAGGCATGTTTTGGTGCACAGGTCTCAACATGATTCTAATGCAGGTCAACAATAAATTTGAGTTTTGAAGTTTGAAAGGTATCTAAAAACTATATTTTGTCAGATTGTCCACTATTTCACTCTTCCTTTTGATCATATGTGCGATGCGGCAGTGTAGCCTAGTGGTTAAAGCTTTCGTTCGACACACTGAAGACCCGGGTTCAATTCCCCACATGGGTACAATGTGTGAAGTCCATTTCTGGTGTTCCCACCATGATATTGCTGGAATATTGCTAAAAGCGGTGTAGAACCATACTCACTCACTCACTCAAGACAAGTGCATACAACTTCCTAATGAAAACAGAATGTTCTGACAGGGGACACAACTCCCATGAACATTGACAGACCGAAGATATGCTATGTCAATTCGATGCTTTGATGACGTCACACCTGTCAAAACCTACAACAAAACAATTCACAATCGAAAAGGCTGTCCGAAGAAAGGTTCCATTACAATATAGATACTCAGTGATGTAACGCTTACCTTTGTATATTTTCAGTCTAGTCTAGCATGTATATATTGTTCCCACAGTGGGATATTGTGTGTATTTCACACAGTGGGGCCAAACAGCATTGCCAGATCCCAATATACAGTGTTTGTCATATGTGCCAGTGATGAGGATTGGGTGGATAATGGACTGTTTAATGGTGCTCTTGCTTTCATCCACCAGTTTGCATGACTGTATGTATATAGGATGTAGGGATGCCACGATACATCGATGCATCGATACTTTTTATAGGACGATACAATTATCAATACATTCAAAACTGTATCCATTTAAATATGTTTATGTATCTTTTACATTTTGCAATTGTATAATGTTTTTTGCTGTTATGAGAGTTATAATGATTTTTTTTCATGCAGAAAGATAGGAAATTAGAACTTTTTAATTTCTGAGAATCAAAAATGTTGATCTTCTGATGGACAATTATATAAAGTGAAATATTAATGTTCAAAATGTAACTAAATTTACACAATAATTCCGCAGATATAGGTATCGTGATATGTATCGAATCGTGATATGGGTATCGTGATACGTATCAATTCATGAAACATATGTATCATGACATCCCAAATAGGATTTGAATAGCGGATGACACAGTTTATCGATTTCTCAACGTCATTCGTTTTCGGATACAAACTATTCAGCATACTTCCAGTCTGTAACTAGAGTTAGCTCCCCTTGAAACTCAAACCGCTGATAATGAGGTTTTGCTGGTGGTCCAGTTGTCTAAAGTTCTGCTTTTCGTGTGATGAGTTGTTTCTACAGGTATTACATGAACCTGGTATAGTAGGTGTGAATCGTGGCAGTGTCTGTGACATGCCCATGCTAGTGGTATCCCCCAAAGTGATAAATATCAGAGACTTACATCAACTACGGTTTTCCTCCAACATTAAGCTGACATGATATATTTCGATATATCTGATGTACTGTTAAAGCTATGGTGAAACCAAGTCACCCACTCCATAATGATATAGAGGAATAGTGCAGCTTCAGCCCACATCACCAATCATTTCGACAGAATGACAATGTGAAAACCTTGAAAAGGTCACAGCAAATTCTATGTAACTGATATTTTTTGGTTTCTTTCAAAAACGCCTGTTTCGTAAACAAATTCATAATATATCTGTAGTAAATGTTTTTCATGTTAATTTGCCTGTGACTTTATCACATATTTAGTTAAAATATCAAATATGTTTAACATTGTCTAAACTATTAGAGTTAAACACGTTCCACAACATAAATTGCAATAAGGGCATTTATCATGACAAAGACTGCTTCAGTTGCTCTTAGATTAATTTCACCTATTTGTAAAACCACTTTAAGCAATCCAAGTTCTGAGTTGAAGGAAGATGTCTTCATTGCAAGTTTTCTGAATACATGTATTGATAAGTTTGAAGTTTGAAAATTTACACATGAGGATCATGATGTTAATTTTTATACATAAATGTCAAGATGACTTTACAGACAGCCATGGCAAATGATGGTTATTTAAGCCTTATAGAGTATTATAGATGCTTGTCTGTTAATTTTTTTGTACAAAGCCAATTTATCAAATTCAAAATAGAATAATATTGAATGTCATTCCAGCTAACATCAGACAATATCAGTTGTCTGATGTTGCAATGTACTCCACAGAGTTGCTTCCTTTGGGCATGACAGAAACCAATCATTGTCTGTTTTGCCCAGTGTGGGAGACCTGGAGGGGTGGCCTGGTGGTAACAGCATTCTCCATAGACCCAGGTTCGAATTCCCCATAATGCATGAGGCCCATTTCTGGTGTCACCAAATGTGATTTTGTTGTAATATTGCTAAAACCTGAGTAAAATCATGCTCACTTATTTCTACTGTGAGCTGACGTGCAACAATACACCTGGAATACTGCTCAAAGCAGCAGAAGACCTGGTGATCTCAGTTTGTTGAAATATATCATTGACATTGTTGTAATATCATACATAAGGAAAACAATGAAAGTAGTGGGTGAGTGAGTTGGGTTTTATGCCGCTTTTAGCATTATTCCAGCAATATGACAGCTGGGAACACCAGAAATGGGCTTCAAACATTGTACCCATGTGGGGAATCGAACCCGGATCCTCAGGTTGATCCAACACTTAAACCACTAGCTTACCTGACTGACCTCAACTGAGTCTTATTTAAAGGAGAAACTACAGTGACATTGTCTTGCTTCAGTGTGACTAAATTATCACAGACATGTAAATTATATAAGATGCAGACTGTGGTGTTCTTTGGTTGTGCAGTCCACCATGATTCCAAATCACAGACATTCCCTTCACCTAAGCAGTATTGAATTTGTTTTCATAATCCATACCAACATTTTACAAAATGTATTGACATTTTCTCATCATAATGACTGAATTGGTTCCTGATCCTTGTGCTGCTAGTGCTAGGGGAGTGGATTCCCAGATGTTTAAAGCCACAAATTTGTTGCTGAGTTGCTTCCCTTTGGTGTCTTAGAAACCAATCTTAATGGTGTTGAATCACGGTTTGCAGTGATCTTGTGTCTTATAGTCAGCTTGAGTTGTCATGGGAGGTCAAGCTGTTATGTGTCGATGTGTCTGAAATACCATTTGTTTGGGTTTTTTCTTTGAAAGGTGTAAAGGTAAATCATAAAGAATGACACCCTGTATCGTGGAATGACACCCTGTATCGTGGAATGACACCCTGTATTGAGGAATGACATCCTGTATCGTGGAATGACACCCTATATCATTGAATGACACCCTGTATAAATGACACCTTGTATGACATCACCTGTGAAGATCCGTGTTAGAACTGGTCTTCAGCAACCAATGCTTGTCACAAGAGGCGACGAACAGGGTCGGATGGTTGTATCCCAATTGCGTATAATGATTGTCATGATGTTGATGACTTGATAGTCTGGTCCAGACTTGATTGTTTTCATACGGACAGCAGATAGTTGGAATATAGCTGCGTGCGGCATTGAACAACAAACAAACAAACCTAGTATCACAGGATGACACCTCTACCTGGACACCCTGTATCATGGGATGAAACCTCAGCACAACATGACACTGGCCCTGACAACTGCTAACCTGCAAAAATTGTTTCACATTCCTGACACTTGCTGTGTGAGCATAAAGGTCCAGAATGCATAATGTTGCTTTTCAAATTTCCACTGCTTGAAGTCTTTTTTGTGCCAAATATTTTGTTCTTACGTCAGCTTTGATTTTGATGTTAAGCAATGTATTGATGCATATGGGCAGACATGAAATAAAGGAAATATTTTCAAGAGCGTTTCCCTTACTTTCTATTTACAAGGGAGTGAGGATTTACAAGCTATTTGACTCTTTCCTGGTGTGGCCACTACGTCTTTCGCATGAAAAGTTGGCACCCGTTTCCATCCATACCTAACCTGAACTGGTACCTTGTGCCTTCGGGTTTTGCCAAACTGATTCTGGCATGACCAGCATCACGTCAGTCCTTTTTTGACCTCCAGTTGACATGCTGACATTACTGATATATTGTTGAAAGCTGTCTTCATTCCCGCTCACTCAGGTACCATTGCTGTATACGATATATTGTGACCATCAGCAGAGTGTATAGGACGTATTCTAACCATAAGCAGAGTGTATAGGACGTATTCTAACCATA